>PVJH01003149.1:0-116678 GCA_004026705.1 Nesogale talazaci
GGCCTGCATTTTCTGGTCCTGTTATATCTAGTGTGACCCATGGGACTAATTTTTGCTTGTAGAAAATGAGCACAAATGTTGCATTTTGACTTTAAGGCTAGTAAGGAACTAGTGTGACAGTGCTGGCCCCTCCATGCTTCCTCCAGTCAGCTGTAGAGGCTAGGCCCAATTGCTAGTTTACCAAAGGTTCTAAGTTCTAGGATAGAACTCTCATCTGGAAGGAGACTCTGGCCCTGAATCCCTGCCATGAAGGAAGCCACTCTTGGATAGACATTTCTGTTTGTCCTGCAGCTTGAGCTCCCCAGTGACTCAGAGTGTGAAGGCACCAAAAGCCTGCTTCTTTAAGCATCATAGCTAAGAAAAACCCAAGGGCAGCTCTCCTCTTACCTTGGCTGGTCTCTTTGAATGAGAATCGACTTAATGGCAACAGATTTGACTTCAATATTGTTTTAAAATCTATTTCCTGCCACCATCCAACAGCAGGGGCTTTTAGAATACAGATGAGATTATTGGGAGAGCATCCTCACCTGTCCCTATCTGCTTGAGAAAAAGGAAGTTGTGATTATGAGCATGCATGTGTGAATATACAGCTACACATATACTGATACGGAGAGTGATTAGATCTAAACAAGTAAAAGCTCATAGAATTGATGAACAGGACTGATGAAAAGGTATAAAAGGAAAAACCAGAAGCTGGTTTATCTCTCTTGCAATGGCTTAATACATTGATTTTGTCGGTTTGTCCTACTGCTGTGGCCTGTATCTTAATGTGATTCTGGAAACTATGCCATTTATCTGTGTTTCCAATAAAATTAGGGGTCATCGGGGTCATGGTGGGCTGGTTTCAGGAGAGCTTCCAGGATAAGAGAGACTGGAAAGACGGGACTGGAAATGTGCTTCTTGCTGTCATTTGGCCGTGAGCTGCTTCTGATACATGTGTGGAGTAGACCTGCTCCTTCAAGCTTCCAAGCCTCTGGCCTTTGGGAAGCAGAGCACCAGGCCTATCTTCCAAAGTGCCTCTGGGGAAGTTCAAGCCGCCAACCTTTCACCTTCGAATCAAATGCTTAAATTTATGTACTGCATCAACCAGACTAAGCCACACTCAGTGCCTTCGCGTCGATGCCCGACTCACAGAGACCCCACAGGGCAGGACAGAAATGCTCCTGTGAGTTTCCCAGACTGCAATGCTTCCCAGGTGTAGAAAACCAGGTATTTCGCCAAAGGGGCAGCTGGAGGTTTTGAACTGTCAGACTTGTGGTTAACAGCCCAACATGGAACCCCTACATCTCCAGGGCTTGTGTTATTTGTTTCAATAGCTTTAGACAAATAAAATCCAGTGGCTGCAACAAAACAATGTCCAGTGCAGTGAGAGGAACTGAGCTCCCGAGGCTAGAAGGCACTCCGAGCACACAGTGGCTGCAACAATAGGCAGAGATGGCAGGTGATGGGGCAGTGTTTCGTTCAGCTGACCGTGGGATGGCCGGGAGGCAGGGCTCATCTCATGGCAACAAACCTCAGCCTGCACCTGGGAACCTGTCTATTTACTGGACCCTCGCTCACCCAGGAAGCAGCCCTGGTGAGGCAGAGGTTGAGTGTTGGGCTGCTAACCACAAGGTCAGCAGTTCAAAACGTCTAGCCACTCCATGGGAGGAAGGTGACGGTTTCTACTCCCGTGACGTGTTCCAGCAGTGGTCCTCAACCTTCCTAATGCCTCACCTCTTTTATAGTGTTCCTCATATGGCGTCCCTCCCCCCACAAACCATACAATTATTTTCCTTGCTACTTCATCACTATAACTTTGCTACTGTTAGGAATCAGGCAACCCCTGTGCAAGGGTCATTTGACCCCTAAAGGGGTCACAACCCACAGGTTGAGAACCGCTGTGTTACAGTCACGGAAACCCACAAAGGGCAGTTCTGCCTTATTATCTTGGGTCACCATGAGTCAGAATGGACTCAGTAGCATTGAGTTTAAATCACACATGAACCAAACACCATGACATAGGGCATCCAGGCCATAGTGAATCACTGCTCACTGCCCCACAGAGAAATCTGAACATTGTTTATTTTCCCAGAAAGGATTATCTATGGATTTTTCTCTTATAAAACTCATATATAATAACTGTTATGATGAAAAATTCCCTGTGATGAAACATACCAAAGTTACTAGGATTTTATTTAATCTTACAGTTGTTTCTTCCAATCTACAGATTTAAATGTAAGTTTTTGATTATGAGAGAATGTGCAGATTCTCATAGCAGCGAGTGACTCAACAGAGTAAATAGGATATAGTGAAGTGCTTGGTACTGACCCTACCAGCAATTAAATAAATAACAAACATGCTTATAGCATATACTTTTTAAAACTATCTGAGGAGATAGGGTAAACTATCCAACTCTTGATCTTGTATCCTCCAGATACCATCATTTAATGTTGATAAGTTAGCAATGTTGGCACTTCTGGGGTGAACTGGATTTTAGAATAGATTAGATTATTGGCAGAGCATCTTCACTCTGTCTCCATCTGCTTGGAAAAAGCATGTGTGTTTGTATATGCATATATAGAGAAAGACAGAGAGACAGAGAGATTGGGCCTAGACAAGTAAAATCTGACAGGGCTGATAAATTGAAGGGACAATCAGTGTAAAGTAAGCAATCAAATGAAAGCCCTAATGAACAGAAGTTTTTGAGCACATTTCTTGAGTAATTACCTGCCTCTCTGATTTAGTTTGCTCCACACAGCCTTTATCGACCCTATCTGTGGACCAGGAGCCTATTTGTTTGCATTGCATTTGCTGCTCGATTCAAGTGATCATCATTTCCTTGTAGAAATTAAATGTTTCAAGAAATCAAGCCTCCCTCTCCTCTCAAGGGATGCTATTCCCTTCAAATGTCCTTCCAGTCTCCAAGTGTTCAGCAGCAGTAAGGAGACAACACAACTAGCAGGTGGTTTGGTTCGTTGTGCAAAATGCACAATGAAAGGAAAAGAAGACAGGTTTGGGTTTATGATGCGTGAGAAGCTGGATTAGGGCAGGCTCGAGTCAGGAAAGGGACGCGCAGAGGAGAGTACTTCTAGCTGCTTTGATCTGGGTAAAGGAGAAGAGTAAGGAGATATTGAAAAAGACAAACAGGCAAATCAAGAAATAACACCCTTCCTGATTGCTATCCTGCATAAACTCCTAACAGATAAGTCAGGGAAATTTTCAATTATGAGGGGAAAATAAAGAGTGAAAGACAACACTCTTACCTTCACTCTTGATACCCCTTTTTCTCCTCATCCCATCTGGTCATTTCTGAGCGACTTCCTGGAGAAGAAGCCTAAGCTCTCTGAGCCCCTTCTCTCTCTCTGAGACAGTAGAGGCTATGCGGGAAAAAGTCTAATACTGCAAGAAGTCATCACTGCACTGAGAAGCATAACACAAAGGAGGAAGACTCTGGACCCCCACCTGCAACGGGACAAACCACAGCAAGACAGAACAAAAAAAACCTGTGCAGACAGAAAGAGGAATTTAATTCAGTCACAGTGCCAGACGGCCTCAGGCGACCCCTTGACTTCTCCTTGTGTAAACCTGGGTCAAAGGCATCTGACGTGGCTCAATAGGCTAAAGAGATCAATAATGCTAAGAAGCAGTGTCTGTGGTAAGAAACAAATCATTGCAAATTTAGATAAAATGGTCTCCATGCTCAGGGATCCTGATGGAAACCCCACATCTGCTACACTGACATTTTCGGTGTGACCCTCCCTCAGAGGGAAGGGAAAGAAGGATGTGGGGGAGACACGGTGCAGGGTGCAAGGGTGGTGTCACAGCATTGTGTTGCTCTGAATTGATCTTCATCTAGCTCTGTCAGTGTCCACCTGACCAAGTCACGAGAAAGCAGAGAGGGCTCAGAATAATGTGACAAGATACTCCCTAAGCTTAAAGACAGCAACAGCAACAATAACAAGCAAACCAGTTATCTCAAGTCAGCTTGACACCTGGAAATCCCACGTGGTTCAGAGCAGGATTGCACTGCATGGGCCTTTCTTCTGAGGACCTTCTCCATGTGTTCAAACTGCCAGCCTTTCTGTCTATGGCCAAGTGCTAACCCACCACCCAATGCAAACCCAAACTCAGCTCCCTGTCACAAAGCCAGCTCCAACTCAGAGCATCACTATGTAAGGTTGCTAAGCCTCTAAATCTCTTTTTGCTTTAAATCACTTTATTGGGAGCTCTTACATTAACAATTCAATGAACTCAAGCATGATTCAAAACTGTTTCTTTTTGAACTCTTTGACATCAGCTCCCTTTTGTCCCTCCCCCTCCGCCACCCGGTCCATCAGGAAATCTTATTCTTATATTATAAATAATCATTGTAATGACTTTTTTTGCCATATCTTACATCATCCACTGTATCCATTCACCTACAATGTTGCTATTTGCTCCTCTCAAGTAAGATTGTACAATCATCTTTGCTATTGGTTCCCCAGTCTCCCCTTCTCTCTCTTCCCCCTTCCCATACCTCCAGGGAATCATGGCTTCCATACTATTTCTGATGGGTTTGTCTATCTTGTATTTCCTGACTCAGGTGATCTTCATTATATAAATGAATATACGTAGGTCTAACAAAATTTATGAAGTAAACTTGACCATAATAGTAAGGGGGTAACTATTAAAGAACCAGAGGATAATTGTGCTTCGTCGGTGCTATACTGCACCCTGGGTATAGATCTTCCCTCCCAAATGGCCCTTCTGGGAGGTATTGTCATACATGTGGGTTTAGGGCCTCCACTTTGTCTGCGCTTCTTCACCTCAGTTTGATTCAAGCCTATAAACCTTGACAGGAGAGCTCCATCTTTCTCCTTTCAGTGGTTTACACCACAGAATTTGTTGCTGACCAAAGTCACAACTCCAATGCCCAGGACCTCTGCCCACACACTAGGCAGTAATCAAATAGTTAGCAATGGAGTAAAACAAAAGGTGTACTAATTTAAAGACTTCAATATACTGATGCATATTTTTCTAATAAGAAATTTTAGGCACAGAAAAATTAAGTCAAGATAGAAGCAGCTAGAGGATGTTAATCCATGACTCAAACCAACCTCTGTCTCACTCCAAACCAGGCAGCTTGACAGGGGTCTTAGTGTTTTCTAGTGCTACACAAGGTTCATTGGAAAAGACAAGTTAGTTTATTTCTTTTTTTATTGTGAACCATTTCTTTCTTTTTTGGGGGGGGAGGGTGGCACCATTACCACTTCTTTCTTTTTTTAACGTTTTATTATTTTTTATTATTTTTATAATTCATTTTATTGGAGGGCCCTTACAAGTCTTATAATAATCCATCATTCAGCTGTATCAAGCACACTCCTACATTTGTTGCCATAGACATTTCCAAAACAGTTTCTTTCTGCTTTCTACTTGGTTTCTTTTTTACTTTTTAAAATTGTTTTCAATCTGTACATACATTCAATGTATGTCAACCACATTTATACATGTGTTGCCATCATCCTTCTCAGAACATTTCTTTCTACCTGAGCCCTTAGTATATTAGCTCCTCTTTTTTCCACTCCCTTCCTGCTCCCCGCTCCATCAGGGGCTCTTGATAATTTATAAACCATTATTATTTTGTCATATTGTACACTGTTCGATGTCTCCTCTTGGCCACTTCCCTGGTGTCCATACCCTGGGGAGAAGGTTATACGTACATCCTTTTAATCAGCTCCCCCTTTCTTCCCCACCTTCCCTCCACCTCCACCAGTTAATATATTTCTTTTTTTTAATAACTTAAAATTTTTTTTAATTTTTTAATTTTTTTTATGCAACATTGCCCTCTGGTGGGAGTAGGAGGCCCAGCCTTTGCTCGTGTGGAGCTGGAATTGAATCTCCATCCCAGTGGGCAGAAGTCCCGTGCACAACCACTACACCACCGGGACTCAGCCCAGCTAATATATTTCTTAAGGTTGTTATCTTAATGACCACTTGACTTATCTGGAATCAGGGACACAAGAAAAAAAAAAGGAAATGGGGAACTAAAGGCAACTATGCTGGCCGTGGAGGCAGAAAGCAATGAATTATAGGAAAATGAAGACAGCATGGAGATTTAACTTTAGTATGACACCTGTTTCTTCTCAGGCTAATCTGCTTAGAGGAATTGGGTTGCTGAAGTGAGGCAGTAAACTGGCAAATTCCACTGTGGGCTGCTGAAGAGAGAAAAACAAAAAACTTTATGTTGTTCAATCTAGGCCAAATGCCCATGTCATTGCTAAATCTTCACTGGCAGACGCAAGGCACATACGGAAGGCAGAGAACTGAATGTTGAGACACAGATTCTATGTTTGAAGCTCACTCCCAGTACTCTCTGCCTTTCCTGCAGGCAAGATTGTCTAAGTCCTCTCAACATTCTTGACCGATTTCATACATGCTACCCTAATAGTCATAGTAGGAACAGAAAAGGTCTGAATGACTGATATCTATTTTGATTGACTTGTGTTGAAAATTACTTCTCTGTTCTATCACAGAAAGTAAGATATACTGATCAAGTACTGTATCACCTCTTAGGCTAGGTGCTTTCAATATATGCCATCTCACTGATTGTCACAAAACTTTTGAGGTGTTATACAGATGACAAGATTGAGGCTAAAATGACCACATTTGCACATCTCTCTTAAGCTTCTTTAACATTTTAAGTCTTTGCCACAACTAGGTCATCATTCGAAGCTTCCAGCAGTCCTAGTTTAATAGAGTCACAGGAATAGAAAGATGTCAGGAGATTTGCAGAAATATTGTGTGGAGACCAGTGTATATGCCTGAATTTGATGCCCTGCCTAAAGTCCTAGCTAGTTTCTCTCTCCTCAATCTCTTTCAACTAAAATTGGGAAAATGTCTCCCAATTATTTGAATGTTTGGATCAATTGGTTTCAGATTTCTAGAGACATAAAGAAAAGCTTTTGATGCAAAAAAAATAAAACTTTATCGGAAACAGGGAAATGATATAGTCTCACTGCACTCTGGGGAAACATGGAGTATAGGTGAAAGGGTCTCTCAAATAAGAGCCCTGGATCTGCTATTAGGTGAAACTGAGCAAGACATTTTACTTCTTGGGATAATGTGATCAACCTCAAAGTGAGATAATATCACATGAGATAATATGTATGAAATGTGGACCACAGTAATGTGGGTACCTACATGGCCATGGGGGGAGGGGAGGTGTTTCTATAAGTTCATGGAAAATTCCATTTCTCTTAGTTCCGTTTTTCCATGAGCTTTTGAAACCCTTCATGAGGAAGCAGTAACCTAAGATGAAAGAGGTCAACAAGTTTTTGATTCCCACTCTCTGCAATAGTAATTGACAGGAAAGCGAGGAGATTTATAACAGTGTCGTCACAAATTGTACTGGTATTCATGGCCAGGAAAGCGACATTTCAAACCAAGAGTGTGTGACAACGGTGAGGCCAGGTGATGACTTTGCTATTGCTTCCTTGTGTTGTATAACAGATCTCTATATTGTAGCTTTCAGAGTCTATCACAGCTGCCTGGTTCCTGCAGATGGCATCTCCGCTTTTATATCGCCCTACTTTCCCAGAATTTCCATGTTTTCAGTGCCATTACTCGCCTCCTGACTCTCTCACACTTGTCCTACTTTTCTATGATCCTATACCCAGAATTGGCTGTTTTGTTTTCTACACACTGCCACAATCTTACGGGGCCAGAAACGCAGCCTCCGAGGACAGTGTCTGTTGACTTCTTTCTGTGTACTGCCCTGGGGAAGGGCGGCGGGGGGTCCCGTCTGCAGACATACCATCAGAGGAAAGACACCACCGAAGCGTTTCAGGGAGCAGGCACCTTCCTAGAGGGGAGGCTCTGGGCAGAGCAAGCGACAAGACATTCTAGCAAAAACAATTGAAGTGCATATTGAAAAATCTCCACAAACCTTGATACATTTACAGGCCGTACCGAAGTTGACAACCCATGGGTGAATCAATTTACATTTGTCTCTCTTCAAAAAGAAACACCTGAGGAATCCCAAAGGTAGACTTCTGAGTTGGGGCACAGCACTGGGCACCTTATCTGAGGGGACCCACACTGAAAGTGTACAGGTAGAACAGGTAGGGGGACACTAGACTGACTGCTCATCCTGATTTCAGAAAGAGCAATGGAGTCTTGTCAAAGGTCACAAATGCTGAAGACTAACATGGTGTAAGTGCCGTTATGTAAGCAGGCCCCAGAATATGGAAAAAAGGGGCGTTGGACTGATTGATTATGCAGGGCCTCGTCACTATTTAACTCGCCAATTACGGGTCAGCCAACTTTCAACAGGGAGACTTGGAACTATTCTTCTTATTCTCCCCGCCCACCTTTATTGTTTATCTTTTGGTGTCAAACTATATAATAGAGGTAAGATAAGCAATCCCGAGATAGTAATATGGCTAATGGTGTGTGTAGGGGGGGAGGGGGACAGGTCGAGGGGCATGGGAGAGGAATAAGTGGGGAGATGGAGCAGTGAACCAGTAACTACAGGGACAGGGGAATAGCAAGTGATCTAAAATTGACAATGAGGAGGAGGTAGCGTTCCTGATTGTGTTTGATCAGTTGAAATGTATCCAAGAGGAATTACTGAGAGGTGAACGATGGGTAAACATAATAGTGGGAAAAGAAGAAAGAAAAAAGAGGAGGAAAGAATAAAAAGCTGAAATTATATATATGAGTATATATAGATGTGCATATATGTAAATATAGATAACTATATAAAGATCAGTATAGATAGATAGAGGTACATATATATACTGATGAACTTTGGGCCTTCTCATCGTATTTTTTGGACTATAAGATGCACTTTTCCCCCCCAAACTGGAGGAAAAGTGAGGGTGTGTCTTATGGTCCCAAGGTATGGTACCCCAGAACATTTTAGTATACTGGCACAATTTCATTCAGAATATTTTTTTCTTGTTTTTCTGCTCTAAAAACTGGGTGTAGCTGAGGCCTGGCGGTGTAGTGGTTCTGCGCGGGACTGCGTCCCACTGGGATGGAGGTTCAATTCCAGCAGCAACACCACAGGAGGAAAGGCTGGGCCTCCTACTCCCACCACCAGAGGGCAGTGATGCCCCCCCCAAAAAAAAACAAAAACAAAACAAAACAAAAAAACGGGGTGTGTCTTATGGTCAGGTGTATCTTATGATCTGAAAATTATAGTAAATCTTACCTCAGTAGAAGAACTGTTTATTCTAATAATGCGGCACTCTATGATACCCTCCTGACACAATTGCTGAAGACAAAATGAATACAAAAGCAAAGGTGGTGAAGAAAGGTGGTGGTGCCTGGCTATGAAAAGATATAGCATCTGGGGTCATGAAGACTTGAAGTTAAACAAGTGGCCATCTATCAGGGAAGCAACAAAACCCACATGGAAGAAGCACACCAGCCTGAATGCTCATGAGGTATTGATGGGGATAGGTATCAGAAGTTCAAAAACAAGCAATCAAATTGACACAAAGGAGAGAGGACAAAGTGAAGACCCCAAAGTCAAGTGTAAGATAATTGGACAGTCGGCTGAGCCCCGGTGGCGTAGAGGTTGTGCGCAGGGCTGCGGCCCACTGGGATGGAGGTTCAATTCCAGCTCCACAAGAGCAAAGGCTAGGCCTCCTCCTCCCATCACCAGAGGGCAGTGATGCCCCAAAAAACAAAAATATAAAATAATTGGACAGTCCTTCACAGAAGGGCCACATGGAAAACATGATATAGCCAAGGTGTCGTATAGCACTAATGAAATACACAGCTACCCTCTAGTGCCTTAGTATTTCCTACCACTACTACTGTGGTATTTGTTTTACCTCGTAATCATCTTAGAACTTTGTGTGCTCATTTGTATGATTAAGATGGTTTTGATGCACAAAAGCCAAGATAGACAACCCTTGAGAAACAGTAACTGGAAAAATGATTACCTCAGGGTATAGAAGGGGAATAGGGGGAGTAAGGAAGGGGGAACTGATACCAATGATGACTGTATAATCTCACTTGAGGGGAACGAATAGCAGAATTGTAGGTGAACAGATACATTGGATGGTGTAAGATACCACAAATTAATAATAATAATAGTAATAATAATAATATTTCCTGGCAGGTAGGGAGGGGATAGAGGAGACCTGATAGCAAAGATTTCAAGAAGAAAATGTTTTGATACTGACAGTTGCAGAAATTGGATAATTAAGTTTGTCCTAATTGAATTATGGATTGTTATAATATCTGTAAGAGCTCCCAATAAAATGATTAATAAAAAAGAAAATCACTCTGAAATCATCAAAGGAGTTCTGGTGTGTAGGTTTAAGTGCTTGCCTGCTGACTGCAAGGATGACAATTTGAAGCCTCCATCTGCTCAATAGGAAAAATGACCTGATGATCTCCCCCTCTCAAGGGGCCAGCCCAGGAAGCCCCGTCTGCCTTCAGGGTCACTGTGAGTGAGACTCTGTTGGAAGTCCAAGAGGAAAACAAACGCTGATCCTATGCTTGGCTACAAGGGATCTTCTGGCCCTTGTTTAGCCACTTTTCTAAAGTGGTTCAGACCTAGTAAGCAAGTAAAGAGCAAAACTGGCTCTCAGCGGATTGGTTCTGACAGAGTGGTCCTGCTGTGCTGCAAACGGGTCTCAATGGCTGGGATGTTTGAGAATTCAGTTCCCAGACCCTTCTTCCCATACTTCTGCATAGACTCAAACCACCAAACTTTTCATTTGGAGATGAGTGAATTAAACACTTAAACCACTGTGGGATCCTGTTCCAATGGAATGTCAGCTTCAATTTCCAAGTTAATGTCCAAGTACTAATGGTGTCTCCTGGCTGGTGGTCTTAGCTCTGAACTGAATTATTTAATGTCCTCATCTGCTAAATGGCAATAATACTGTCTATCTTGCTTTTCTTTTTGAAGAAAAGGAGAAATATATATAATGTAGGAAAAAGATGGGACTTTGTAGTCCTCTCCTGTAAGGAGTCGGTCTCAGAAACCCACAGGGGCAGTTCCACCCTGTCCTGTAGGCTTCTAGCAGCCTGAATCTGCTTGATGAAAGTGAGAGTGGAGCTTCTTTGGATCCTTCAAGCTAAAGAGGAAGATTGGTGGTTCAAACTCGCCAGCTGCTCATGGAGAGAAAGAAACTGTTTCCATAAGGGTCCACTATGAGAAACACTATGAGCAGGAGCCAATGAGCTAAGAGTACTTTCTTTGCTGGTTTGCTGGCTTAATTCTCCCCGGTAAACTGAGTGCTCCATGGACTGAATTCATCCTTGAGGCTGCCTCTGTCTGACTCAGGCCAGAGACAGAGAAGACATGCTCTGTAAGCATCAGTGGAGTGACGAACAATTGAGAGCATAAACCTGCACAGCAACTGATGAATGTGACAGAAGAGTGAGTTCCCTCCAGGGGGTGGGGGTGAGGGGAGGAATGCTAGCTTTGTGTGTGTGTGTGTGTGTGTGTGTGTGTGTGTGTGTGTGTGTGTGTGTTTGGGGGAAGCAGGGAATGGATAAAAGATACATAAAGTGTGAGGTATGAGAGAGTTTAAACAGGAAAACTGAATAAATTAATTAATTTAATAGAAAAATATTCCTATGAATCAACATCAACTTGAGGGCAGTGAGAAAAAGGCCCCCCTGATTTCTTACCCCTCAGACATAGATATTGGTCTGAGTGGCTAGAAGAAAAGAGGAAAAGTGAAACTGAAGAGGAGTTGAAGTCTTTAGTGCCAAACAAGTTCATTTCAAACATATGAAAAACAGAGAATCACAATTTGTTGTTGTTTTAGTATTGTTGTTTTGGGGAGGGCGCATTACTGCTCTCTGGTGGTGGGAGTAAGAGGCCGAGCCCCACTGCTGGAATTGAACCTCCATCCCAGTGGGTTGCAGTCCTGCGCACAACCACTACGCCACCTGGGCTCAGCCCGAATCACAATTTTTAAATTTGATTTTTTTTTCCCAGTCACATCTGCACATAGATTTCCATTTAAAATATCTTCTTCGAAAGTAACCCTTGGCTCCATTTTAAACATCACCTATATTCACAAAAAAACAATAAGCAGATAGGAAGACAAGAAAATCAATTAATTAATACATTACAAATAAGCCCTGGGTGCTTTCTTTGCCAAACAGCAGTCTCTAGCCACTCCAATAAACCAAAATACTTGTGAAAAGCTAATTAATTAACTACTAGCTTCTTCATACAACAATTAAAAAGGAAAATCGTATTTGGAGAGGGGCAGTGGGGATGACACAAACAGAAGCCTGACCACTACAGGGTTCAGCAACAGATCGGAACCAGGCAGCAGCTTTGTTTACTGAGCATCTACTATGCATTCCCAGCTCAGCAGCCCAGAGATGAATACAGATAAGCTTAATTCCATTGAACTGAAGTCCGAGCCATAACAAAGTTTGGATTAAATACTTATTTAGATGGAGGAAACAAGCAAGTTGCTTCAAAAGGAAGGGAAAGGGCATGGCCCCATTCTGGGAGGGACAATGTCCTGGTCTCTTCTCAAAGCAAGTCTTATGTGTGGACCCAGGTGCTGCTGAGGAAGGTTTGGCAGGGCAATGGGGATAAAAGGCTTTCTGGAAGCCCTCTGACCCCAGCTGTCCCCTGGGAAGTGAGCAGGAAGCTGCTGGCAGGCAGACAAGCAGGTGTGCCCTTAAGAAGCCATGGAGATTAGCTGGGTTTTATCCAAACCACTGCAGGAGGCAAATCTCTCTTGGCTCTTGAAGGAGACCTCAGCACTCCTCTGGCATCAATGAAGCCAGATGCAGGATGGACGTCAACTTGGCCTTTTTTGCGTTCAGAGTCCTGGAGCAGGAATCTGGATACCATCAGACTCACCAAGGCCTCTAGTAAGAAGATGACTTTAGAGAATATGTTTAGAGAAACAAAAAGGGAGAAAAAATGACCACAGGGCAGGGTTAAACAGAGAAGCTCGTTTTCTGCACTGGGATATTTATCTTTGAGACAACTGCTTGCCACCTGAACTAGACCAATAATTATTTCCTTCTCTGGAAATTGTGGCTTCTGGGGAAAATAGGTGGTTTCTGCTCTTCAATGACAATAAACCTGTGAGAATCAGAAGACTCAAACACTGAGAATTCCCCTCCCCAGCATCCCTAGGGAGAACATGTCAGGCATTTCAGCAACATGAAGAAGGAGCATGAAAGCTACCAGTACAGAATATGTGCACCAGACTCTGTGCCAAAGCTGAGAGATGTGGGGGCAGGTGGGTGCTGAGGTTGGATTCCACAGACAGCCATTTGACTCCTTGTCATTCTGCTCCCTGTCAGCTATGTGGCATGCAACATCTTTGAACATCAACTCTCCTCTCCTAAAAAGAGGAACTGCTCTTTCACAAAGTTCTTTTGATCCTTAAACAACTGTTTCTATATTGGTGCCTGGCACATGAGACCAGATGGCATCAAGTTGACTCTGAATCTGGGCAACCACATGTGGACTGGAGCAGAACTGTGGCTCATAGGATTTTCATGTCTATGGCCTTTTAGAAGCAGACCATCTAGTCTTTCTTCCCAAATGTCTAGGTGGATTCAAACCATCCATAAGCCAAGCACTTAACCTTTTGCACAATCCAGGGACTCCACCGGGCTCAAGAAATGTTTCCTTCCACCCTTCCTCCCCTTTGAAAATCCAAGCAAACAGACAGGTAAGGCCCTTGCTACTTTACATATATATTAAGCAGTTCCCAGTAAGGGTAAGTTGTCTCCCCAAACCTCACGCATGTGGTTGAAATGCAGGCACTAGAGTTCAAGCTTGTCTGCTGCTAGACCTTTGCTATTTCATGGCTTAATATTCTGTTGCCAATAATCTGAAAGTGATATGATATGACAGAAGTGTTTCTGTCAAAGAAATGGTGGCTGCTAACAATTTCTCAAACCTCATAGAATTCACTCAGGACATATATGGAATATATGGGACTTGGAGTAGGGTGTTACTCGTGTTGCTATCAATCATGTAACAGAAAACCCATTTATCCTTTGAACTGATTATGTCCCAAAATACCCAACTTTAAGCCAACTGATCCTGGCACAGATAAAAACTTGGATAAGATACCCTTAACCTAATAACAACAGCAGGAGCAATAAGATTGTCGTTTTAATTGGGAATCCCTGTCATCCAAAACAACTGGCAAGAGCAGGAAGGGGAATCTAAAGTCTGGTATGTTACTCAGGATAGACGAGAGAAAAAAAATTCAAAGATACTCATATGTGTGCAAGAAAAAGCTTTATAGACAAGAGCAATTGAATATTGAGAAAACATCTCCGCCCCATTCAGATCAAGTCCATAAGTCTGATATTAGCCCACATGTCTGATGCCCATCTATAAAGTCTTCTTTAGACTTACAATGACACTGAATGCAGGGAAGCTCACAGGCCAATGGGTGGAGAGTCTTATGGATCCAGAAGCTTTATAAGCATTGCAGAACTGGCAGGGGTTTCCATATGACTTCTCCAGCTCAGGTCACGAGTGTAGCTTCTTGTGTCTTGTCAGCTGCAACGTCTCCCAGGAAGTGAGCAAGTGGTTCGCTTCCAGCAAGCTATTTATCTCCTTAGTGCCTCCAGATGAGGTCATCAAGCTGTGATCTGATTGCCAGGTTAAACTCCACCCCTGCACTCAGAAGTCTCAAACTCACAGATTATGTAACTACCACAACTGGTTAACAGACTCTCCCTTCCGCTCTCCCCCGCCATTTCTTTTAGATGCCTGAGCATGGTGATTCTTGATTTGGTTTCTAATTCACTCACTGTTAATTTTCTGACTCAGTGCTAAGAGAGAGAGAGAGAGAGAGAGAGAGAGAGAGAGAGAGACTGATAGTGTCCTATCTCCAAGAAGGAATATGGGAGTTCCCAGAATCATAAGGAGAAGCCCATGCCGACAAAGAGGCATCATTGGATATCACCTGATTGACAGGCTAGACTCTGCCCTGTCACTATTAATCCTCTCAAATAGGCAAATGATTATATATATAATTACCACACCTGCTAATTGAATTACCTTTCACAAAAAGCTAAATTTTTATCATTTTAGAACTAAAAGGAATCTTGTGATGGTTTATCTACATGTGTTAGGCAATGTTCTCTAGGGAAGCAAAACCACGTAACTTATGATTATGTATGTACACATATATTATATATGAATATGTACTATATTCACATATATATGAATAAGTTTATATAGTGAAAAGGACGATAGCAGCTAATTAGTCCACAAAGCAGTGCAGAGAGTTCAGTCCAGCTTATTTCCATGGGACAGTTAATATACTGAAGCTTCTTCCAACTTACGTGGCTAAGGAAGCACACAGCAGGAAGATGAAGTGGTTAGGTGTAGCAGGGGCCAGTGGCACAGCACAGCAAAGTTGTGCTGGTAGAGTCTCGTGGTGCAGTGACGCAGAGTGGGCGGTGCATCCTCTGGAGTGGTGGCAGGATGAGTGGGATGGTCTCAGGCAGCAGGCAAGTCAAGGTGAGGCGGCACTGTGGTGCAGTAACGTGGTCCACCACAGTCCAAGGGCTGGCTCAGCACAGAGGTAACACAGGACACTTGTTGAGGCAGGGCAGCTAGTTCAGGCAGCATGCTGGTCTGACCAGCAGGGAGAGAGGGGGACTGCTCTCGGAACAAATGACTTCCAAAAGAGGTCATCAAGTTTCGACTTGACTAACAGGCGAAAGAAAGTTCACCTATATCTTCTTACAAGTTGGCACAAAACACCTGTCACATGACTCATCTTATTTTCTACTTGAAGAAATGGAAGACACCCCAGAAATTTAGAGCTACTTGCCGAAGGTCACCAGGTCAATTTGGCGTGTTCTTATTCCAGTGCCTACCTCCTCTACTGGTACTCCAGTGCTTCAGGGACCGATGTGAATGGAAAAGACAATTTCTTTGCACAATCATTATCTTTACCACAGATAAACTAGACGAATTCATTGTCATAGAGTTGACCCTAGCTCATGACGACCCCACATGAGTCAGAGTAGTACCATTCTACATAAGGGTTTCAGTGGCCAGTTTATGAAGTAGATCACCAGATGTGATGGTTAGGGAATGTCAACTAGACATTCCTTCTAAAAGTGGGGGGTTGAATTCAACCTTCTAATTGTATCAAAGCTCAATGAGACTTCCTTGGCATCATAAGTCTCTTTGAGAAAGACCTAGGAGAGCCAAATTGTCTTTGGCCCCTTGCCTTTTGCTAGAGTTGGATCTTGTGTCTGGTTCCTAGGTCTCCTGTTCTATTCACTGCTGATCCCAGGAACCATCAACAGAGTCCTGGAAGTGCATCCATATGGCAGATTTCAGGCCTCCGCAACCACCAGCCTCTGTATCCTGGTTCCTTTACATCAGCTCCCAACTGTCAGCATGACTTGAAATAGATGGGACATATTTATTTCTACAATAGTGTAAGTCATTTCTTAATATAAGTCTCTTTCCATATAAAGCACAAAGAAGCCTCAATGACTTATTTCTCTAGAGAACCCAACCACTCATGTCAGGTCTTTCTCTTGTCCTGCCTTTGAATGGGTTTGACCATCCTTTTGGGGGCCAGTGTCATCACTTTCCCTTTAGCGCTGCACAGGGATGGAAAGGACAGTTTGCTTATACCACCATTCTCCTCCCCACAGAGCTCATTGTGGACAGGACCCATGATCAAGACACTCAAAAACAAATGCAAGAGAAATTACTATAAAAATATCCTCTTAAACATCTCCAGGAAAAAGTACAGTAGTAATAAAATGCCAAAACGCCCTTGAAAGTATCATTATACTTTAAATTTGGAGGGGTTTTTTTTGACACATCAAATATTTCTGTCAAATATTTTTTAAAACTTTGATAATTGATGAGATTGAAAGTCACCATAAAGAGAAACATTATCTGGCTTATCCTTATATACTTGATAAAATTGTCTCCATTGGTCACCTACTCTGGGTCAAGAATATAGTAAATTCTCAGATTATAGATTTCAATAGCAGCAAATGCTTGAGAACTTCAGCCTACAGAGCAGGAAAATCTGCACACCATCTTCATTCCCATCACCAGAAGCAAGCAAACTCTGCAGTGCCAACAATATGAAAATCACATTAGGGAGGGCCCCTGTGGACACCACTCACCACGGAAACGGAAGATGTGCTGTGAATTTATGCTACACCAGGAGAAGAAGGAGAAAGGTTGGCTGATGAAAACAGAGGCCTATTGATTCTTTCTTGAAGACCAAAAGTCCCACCAGATGTCTATAAACCAGTACTGTTAACTTTCTCGGTTAACAGAAATAATTTTATGTGCCATCTTTATCACTATAAACTAGGCATATTAAAAACCACTCTGGCATCAAGTAGACTTTGACTGAACCCAACCCAATAAATGTATTAAGACAGACATACAGAACACACTTGCACATCCTTGATTTTCGCTTCTGACTGTTCAGAGGTTGTGCTTTAAGGCTCAGCACATGGACATCTGTACTGAAGTGACCTCTGCAGTGGTTTGGCACAATTTGGAAATAAAAGGTGAAAGTTGATGACGAAGACTTACCAGTTACATTTCATCAAAGAGGTGGTGCTAGATCTCAGTTTTTTTTCCCCCATAGTTTGCTTAAGTGCTACTGTCTGGGACAGATGGGCCTCTGGATAATGAACACTGGAACCTTATCTGAGAGTGAATGCAAAAATAAAAAAGAAACATTACTTGATGTGAAGGTAAGTGACTTTCTCCTGACCCCTTTACTCACAGACCTCATCTAGTCTTAGTACTTTTGGAAAGCCACATCATTATGCAAAATAGTTAAGATTCCCCCTTCTCACTGCACACATGTGCAGTGTGCCACATGTCTATGCTATATGGCAACAGCTCACTGCTATTGAGTGGATCCCAGCTCACAGCAAGCGTATGGGACAGAACAACACTGCCCTGTAGGTTTCTGAGACAGTACCTCTTTATAAGCGTAGGAAGTCCTGTGTTTCTCTCACAAAGCAGCTGGTGGCTTTGAACTGCTGATATGTAATCACTATGCTATGCTCTATACTAAACTCAGGGCATACCAACATAAGATATATTCTCTATATTTGATCAATTTATATGCTACAGTTGAGAATGCATTAAAGAATGAACTATGAAGCCATAATTGGGGGTATAGTGTTTACATGTCCACAATTGGGTAGGAAAGCTAACGTTCAGAGGTTTATTAAGTGGAGCCAGTTCATAGTCTGCTTCATGACATGGCTGTCTTGAACACATTTTTTAAAATATATATAGGAGCTGCAGGGGTGAGGGTTGGGGAGGTGAGTAACCATAAGAACTGGTTTCCAGGGAGTTTTCAATGGTTGATTATCAGGCCTTAACTCTGAGGCACTTCTGGGTGAACTCAACCCTCCAATATTTCTGATAACAGCTAAGTGCATTAACTGTCCATGATGGCCATCATCCCCGCTATTCATGACCTTGCCTCTGTCTGGACATGACTGGAACCTGAAGGTGAGGTTCAGATCATAGAGCTCCAGTCCTGTTATCATGCCTATCCCTTAGCCAGAGAATGTGCAACTAACATGGATCAGAAAGACAAATATCAAGGGAATATACATGGAAATCCACCAGTACCACTCTCCAAATTGTGAGGTAGGCACTGTTTTCACAAATTAAAAATGGCACATCTGTCCAGGCCCCCTTCCTCTCCTCCCCACTGTAACATCAGGCATCGAAGAAAAAAAAATATTACTGTGCACCCACCCTCACAACAAGCTCATGGAAGACAGAAGGGGGCAGATGCAGACAGAGAGGAGAAATCTGATGGCACTCAACTACCCAATGACAAAGCACCTGGGATCGCGAAGGCTTGAGGGTGAATGGATGGACATCTAGCCCAGAAACAGCAAAGCATACATGGAAGAGAAGCACTAGTATGTGTGATCACGGGGGGTTGAAGGGAGCAGATATCAAACATCAAAGAACAAGAACCATGTCACTGCGAATGGGGGGAGAGCGGAGTGGGGACCCAAGGCCCACCTGTGGGTAATTGGACACTCTCGCACAGGGGAGTCTTGGGGAGAGACAGGCTAGTGAGGCGCAGTGAGGTGGCAATGAAGCATAGAACTTTCCTCTGTTCCTGAAGGTTTCCTCCCTCCAACTGTCACGGTCCCAGTTCTACCCTACTGTGGAGATGAGAAATGGAAAGGCGGGGAACCTAGGAGGGATGAACTGCGTGGGACCAGTAGTGGGAATAAAGCTGCAGGATGGGTGGGGGGAAAGTGGGGTGCAGAGGGGGAGCCAACATCAGGGATCTACCTATAACCCCCTACCAAGGGGACAGACACTGGGGGAGAGGACAAGGGGAGACATTGAGCTGTGTAAGTTATGACAAAACAATAATTTATGGAGTATTGAGAGTTGGTGGGGGCCTGGGGAGCAAGGACGGAGGGGAAGAGATGGGAGGTTGAGGTCAGAGGCTCGGATGGAAAGCTGGAGGTTCAGAGAGCGATGACAGCTTCAGGCATGTGAAGAAGCGTGGCACAATATATGTATTTATGTATTATGAGAAACGATGTATGAGCCCCCACTAAAATGATTAAACATGAAAAAAATTTAAAAATAGAGGCAAGGATTCTCAAAAAAAATGACGCATCACTAAAATTACATAATTCTGATTGACCCTGACATGCTGGTTCAGACTAATTCTCACTCTTTCAGACATCCAAACAAATTAGTACATGTTTCCTGATGATGCAAAATTGTGTGTTTGTGTGCGTGTTCCTAAATGCCATGCAAATGCATCAGCATCAATTAAAATTTATCACATTGCCTGTGATCTGTAAAAGTTATCATTAATTGACCCTGGGTGCATTCCTTTGGCAATTTTTTTAAAGCCTGATTTGACCCTCAGTCAGTGGAGATAGTTTTGTTCCATGAAGAGCTCTCTTCCCCTTTGTCTTGGATCCACCCACCAGTCAGAATGGAGTTTTAAGATCAGCAGGAACCAGATGGTCCCCTAAGATGGTTTTTGAATGTTTGGATCTGTGTCATCTGTATACTGAAGAATGCACAAAATAGCAATCTGGGTAACAGGATCCAAGCTGAGGCCAGGTTTTCAGACAGCCCATCTTTGCCTACAATCCAGAAGACAATATTTTAGGGCTCCATAAAAATATTACAGCATTTATCTATATGTATAACATCAAATACATGAAATGTCCCTATCAAGCCGTCACTGAAATAGCAGTCTATTACAGCAATGCACTTCCCCAATTATTTTTGCTTTTTTCCCTTCAAACGTAAAGTTCTCTTATTTCTTATTTTTGTTAGCTGCTTTCATGTTGGCTCACACTCATGGCATTTATATTATGTATAACAGAATGAAACTTTGCCAGGTCCTGGGCATCTCCATGATCATTGATATGCTTGAGGCCATTGCTATCACAGACCTGTGATAATAGTTTGCCCTACTACAGTGACTTGTGTGTTGCCATGATGCAGGAAGCAATGTTACCAGTATTCCAAATACCAGCAAGGTCTCCCATGATGGGTGGGTTTCAACAATGTTTCAAGACTACAAAAGAAGCTCTATGTTGCAGCGCTTGAGCACTCAGCTGATGGCTAAAAGTTTTCCAACCTACCAGCCGCCCCATGGGGAGAAAGATGTGACAGCAGCTTCTGTAAAGATTGGAAACTTTACTGGTCAGTTTTACTTTGCCATATCAGGCCACTATAGGCTGGAAACCACTCAACAGAAATGAGGTTTGATTTTTGGCCCTCCCCAGAAGTGGGGGGGAACCTTCCAAAAGATGAATTGATCAGTGGCTGTAAGTGGACTTGAATATGGCACAAGACCAGGGAATGTCTCATTCTGAAGGTCATTACAGGTTTGAATGAGGGTCATTACAGGTTTGAACTGACTTGAAAACAACAACAATAAGACAAATTAAGAAGAAACGTAGTTTAGATTTCTAGCTTGGAAAGCTAGTTAATTCACTCAATTAATTAAAGATCACAATTCCCTCAAAGTTCAGCCATAAGGGTTGCTTTGTGAATAAGCCAGAACCAGGAGAGAGTGGTATCTATTACTGGTGCAATCATTCAACTCACAACAAATTCATAGTTGAAAAGATTCAGAATAATTCAAGTGGACTCTATTGTGAGTAAAAGGAGCCTGAGGGGCACAACGGAGACAGCATTGGGCTATTAACTGTAAGGGTGATCATTCAAAACTACTAAATGCTCCACACGAGAAAGATGAAGTTCCCATAGGACTTAGACTCATAAATCCTGTAGCAGACTTCTACTCTGCCCTACATGGTAGCGATGTGTTGGAATCAACTCAATCGTAGTGAGTTTGGTGTTTTAGCTAGGTTACTGTGATTAAGTGCTGGTGACACAGAGCTATGAAAGGGAGGGTGTGGAAAGGACTACATGAAACTAGATGGAACTGCTGAGCAAGCACAATGTGTTTATCCAAGCAAGAAGTAAGGCAGCAGTGTGGGCAGAGCAGCACAAGTCCAAGAGATTTAAAAATGGGGAAAGATCAAAATAATAAGTCAATTAACTAATCCCATTTCTAAGTATTTACTGCATTCTATTTGTAAATGCTCAAAATTGTAAACAGCCCCAATTCTCTTAAACTGAACATTATTCAACACCCAAGGGGTTGTAGAACATCCTCAGATTCTATCTTCATTATGTTTCCTCAGTGTTTTTTGGCCTGGATTTAGTTGAAATGGCAATTAGTCTAAGCCTGTCACTGACAGATATGGAATCTGAGAGAGAAAAGAAATGATCCCTCCAAATCACAGTTTGCAAATTCCCTCAGTGACCCTGGTTTAGCCTTGATGCCATTCTTCCCATTAGCTCTCTATCTTGACTAGCATTTCTTTTTCTCTGTTTTGCGTAGAAGTCTGGGTTGCATAGTGGCTTCTGTGTTGGGCTGCTAACCACAAGGACAGCCATCTAAACTGACCAGCCACTCCAGAAAGACACATGGGACTTTCTGCTCCTGGCAAGATGTACAGCCTGAGAAACCCAAAGGGGAAGTGTGACACTGCCTCCTGGAGCTAATATGAGTCACAATTGACTCAATTGCAGGAAGTCTATTTTTCTGGTTTGGGTTCTTGGCAAATCCAACTGTATTTTACATTTAAAATGTGCTAAATCATAGGGGACTCCTTTGCGTTTCATTAAAAGCTCTTGGAAAAAAGTGTACGACTTCACTTCAACTCTTAATGCTGCTATTCTTTCCTCAAATGAATTGTCTATTAATCTGTGTGCCTGATTTCTGAGTCAGTAGTTTTTGAAGGCAAGTTATTAAATCCAATGGCTAGATTGGGCGATTTGAAGAGTAGTCAGAAAATTCTAACCATGTCAAATTATCTCATATGTACTATCAATGTTTGTCAGTTATCTCTGACTTTGGAGAGATCAAAAATGGGAAGACTCTCACATTAGATGTTGAACTGCAAACTCCAGAAGTTGAGCTCTAAAGCCACCTTAGCTGATAATTGGATGCATGATATTTAAGCCATTTAATTCCTCTCCCTAAGTTTTAATTTTCCCTTCTATATAGTCAGCTCGGTAGGTTAGATCTTTAAGGTACTTCTTAGTCCTATATGTTACATTCCAGCATTTTTTCTTAAGATTGGACGAAAATCAACTAAACCAATGTACAAAAGAACTGAAAATATCTGGTTCTATTCAGAAAATATTTATTGAGACGCTATTCTCCTTAAAGGCCACAAACAAAAAAGAAGAGATAGAACAATAATCAGTAAGAAATAAAACTGCCTTTAAATACAAACAAACTAATGGATCAGAAAAATGACTTGGAGACCAACAATCTAGATTTGTCACACTATCCCACTTAGAGCCACTGGCCCATTTGTTTAACCCTCTGAACTGATTTCCTCATCTATAAATTGTGAATTATAATAGCTGTTTCTTCCTAA
This sequence comes from Nesogale talazaci, assembly GCA_004026705.1. Taxonomy (NCBI): domain Eukaryota; kingdom Metazoa; phylum Chordata; class Mammalia; order Afrosoricida; family Tenrecidae; genus Nesogale; species Nesogale talazaci. Next base: position 22,915 of record PVJH01003149.1, read on the forward strand.
GAGAATAAATGAGAGTATATTCGTTTTTATTATTAAGTCATTTATATTACTGTCCTACTCTCTTGAAACAGCATTTTTCTTTCTCACAGTCATATCTTTTGGAAAATTATTTCTATTTTTAACCCTCCATCATTCTAAATTGAATATTCTATTAATTCTTTGAGATGCAACTCAAGTTTCACTTCTCCCCATAACCCCATCTGTCTGCATCAACCAATGCAAATCTCCCTTGCTTTGGGTTTTCTGGTGTCTTTTATGACACCATGCTTCTTAGTACTTATATGGTATCTTCTATTGATACATTATTTTTTTAGATTATTTTATGGGGGACTCTTACAACTCTTGTCACATTCCATACATCAATTGCATCTGACATATTTGTACATCTATTCCATCATTCTTTTCTAGACATTTACTTTCCATTGAAACCTTGGAATCATCTCCTCTTTTTTTTAATACCTCCCTCCCCCCATTCAACTCTCTTGACCCCTTGATAGATTATAGATGGTTAATTATTTTCAAATCTCACACCAAGAGATTTGAAAATCTGTCTCCCTTCTCCTCTGATTTCTTTTGTTCTTCCCCCTACATGGGGTGGGGGTAATGGTTATGTGCCATTCATTTTGATCAGTAGCCCCCTCCATCTCCACCACTATCGCACTACCCTCTAAGTTTTTGGTATCTCTATTCTCATCCCTGTTCTTGGGTTCCATGTGCTATGAGTTTTATCTCTTGCCTATACCTATGTACATGCTCTCATCTAGTCCAGAGTGGGAAGAGGCACTGGGACCATGATAGTGGGGAGTGAGAGACCTCAAAGGATCAAAGTTATATTATATGAGCCATTAGTGTTCCACTGCACTCTGATTGACTCATCCCTTCCATGAGATCCTTCTGTGAGAGGATGTTCCATTGTCCACAGATGTGCTTTGAGTCTCTGCTCTGAACCCCCTTCATTCTCACCAATGCATTTTTGTCTTTCTGGGGCCTTAAAGGTTTGAAGTTAAACAAGCAGCCACCCAACTGTGAAGCAACAAACCCACATGGAAGAAGCACACCAGCCAGTGTGACTGTGAAGTGTCATTGAGACCAGGCAACAGACATCAGAAGATTCACAACAAACATTAAACAAATGAAATAACAAAAATCTATTGATACACTATTGACTCAGATATCTGTGACTTTAAAATCTTCAGAGTTCTAGGTTCTTACATTACTTTTAGAGAACTCAAATTTCTGAATCAAGTAGAACCTACAAATCTTCCCTTTTTCTTGGACTAAGGCCAGTTTACAATATTTCAGTGATACCAACTAGATATTAAAACCCAATGCTGTGAATCAACCTCCAAGGAACCTTGCTGGTATAGTAAGTTATGTGTTGTACTGTTAAACACATGGACAGTAACTCAAAATCATCAGTCCCTCTGCAGAAGAAAGATGAGACTTTCAACTCTTATAAAAATTTACAGTCTCAAACTGAAGGGCAGAGAGACAATGGTTCAGTGAGCCTCACCTTTTTAGTTCTCGGGTCTCTTGCAGTTGGATGATTAGATTAAGGTGCAGCTACCTTATCCTGTTCCCTGATTCAGCTTTCAAGGCTCACTTCCTATAAGTCATCCCTGAGGAGAAGTCCCATGGATCTACCCCAGTGCAGCCCTGGGTACTGGAACAACCATCTGGAGACCCCTGCCAATGCTGAGATGCTTACACATCCACTGATGTCAGCATCATTGTGTGTGTTTTGTGAGTTGGAGGAGGACTTTGTAGATTGGTGTTGGACATACGGGCTAGTGTTGGACTTTTGGACTGGGTTGAGATGTTTTTTTGATGTGTACTTATCCTTTATATAAAACTGTCCCGTGCAATATTTGTCTCAGTGGATTTGTTTCCCTAATGTACCCAGACTAACACACTGGCCGAACACACACATAAACTGACAGGAAGAACGGAGAATATAGATGTCATCATAGTCTACCACAGTGACAGAGAGATCAATTTCAAAGTTTCTTCTAGATTGGATCATTCGTGAAATTAGTTGGAAACAGAAAATAATGCCCCTGCAACTCATACTTAAGGCATTAAAACAAAAGACATGGGCTATCACTGAACTTTGACTCTACTTCTATTATCTTACTTTACCTGCCCACCCTGCCTTCCCCACCAGAGTCATGATTACTGCAAAATTCTGTGACCTAGGTTGAATGGATAATTTTCTTTCTGTTATGGCATCATATGAATGATTAACTATAATGCCATATATTAAGGCTCCATAAGAATAATGAAATGAAATAAAGATTGAGACAATAATCCAGATCAGTCTTATCAAATCTGATACTACATGGAAAAGAGAGTGGCCTCTGCTTCAATGATTACAACCAATTCCTGATCAAATAAAAAGCTCTTGGTATAGGAAAGACCAAAAGTTCCTGGTATGTGGGATATTGAAAATAACTAATCCCAGTCATGAAAGGTCAGGTCACAAGTAGAACTGTCATTTTAAATCATTTCTCATGTTATCAAAAAACTTGGGTTGTAGTCCTGAATAGTTTCTGCCTGTCTGTTGATGGAAGCTTACACACTGCTTTGGTAACAAAGACATTTCAAGAGAACTACTAGATGGAGATGGGCTAGGAAAAGCAGCCCAAGGAGAACCTCATGGAGTATTAGGAAATTTAGGAGGCAGTAAGTTTATATGAAGGGAGAAAGACAAGGCTTTCTACTCCTATATAGTTCCAGTCTAGGACCCCCACAAGTTCAGATCTACACATCCTATGGGGCCACCATGAGCCAGAATCAACGTGATGGCCAGGAGTCCGCTCAGAGTTGAAGCTGATGCTAATCGCAGAGAAACAACTTAGAATTGGAGATTAAATTGTTTCATTTTCTGATGAGTAGACTCTCAAAAATAGACAAAATAAGATAAATTAGGTTAATAATAATTATAACATTTATAAAAAGACACTTTAAAGCAAAATAATTTTAGTGTTACAACAGATCATGGGGATGGTACAGGCCTGGACAACATTTCATTCTGTTGTGAATTAGGTCACCATAAATCAGGGGGAACTTCACAGCTGCTAACTACAACAACATCCTTGCCAAAGCTTTGGAAAGGAAAAGTTACTTAAAATATTTCAAAAAGGGGAAGGAAGTGGGTGTGAACAAGCCCAGAAAGAAGGGAACAACAAGTGATCCAAAATCAGTGGTGAGAGGGTGTAGGAGGCCTGCTAGGGTTTGACCAAGGTAATGTAACAGAGAGGAATTACTGAAACCCAAATGAAGGCTGAGCATGATAGTGGGACAAGAGGAATATAAAAGAAAATAGAGGAAAGAACTAGGAGATAAAGGACATTTATAGAGGTCTAAATAAAGGTATGTACACATGTAAATATGTTTATATATAATGATGGAAAATATATCTATTTGCATATAATTTTGTTTTAGTATTACGGTAGCAGATGGACATCGGACCTCCACTCGAGTACTACCTCAATGCAAGAATACTTTGTTCTATTCAACTGAGTTTCCATGATGCTCCCCTTCCTGAAGAAAAAGCAGGTACATAAGCAAATGTGGTCAAGAAAGCTGAAAGCTTGGCTATCAAAAGATACAGTATCTGGGGTCTTATAGGTTTGAAGGTACACAGGAGGCCCTCTAGCTGATAAGCAACAAAGTCCACATGGAAGAAGCACACCAGTCGGTGTGACCACAAGGTGTCAATAGGATTGGGAATCAAGAACAAAAACAAACATATCATTGTGAATGAATGGAAGTGCGGAGTGGAGACAAAAAACCCATCTGTAGGCAAGTGGGCATCCTCTTCCAGAAGGGTTGAGGGGAGGAGATGATCCTGTCAAAGTGCAATATAGCACCAAGGAACCATACACCTTTCCTCTGGTTCTTGAATGGCTTCTCCCCCTAACTGGTGGACTCCAAATCTACCTTACAAATCTGGCTAACCAGAGCATGTACATGGATACAGATAAGAACTGGAAACCCAGGGAATCCAAGACATATGAACCTCTGAAGATCAATATTGGTAGCATAACAGGAGACTCAGGAGAAGGTGGGGGGAGATAGAGGAAACTGATGACAATGATCTACATATAACCCTCTCCCTAGGGGTCAGACAACAGAAAAGTAGGTGCAGGGAGATATCAGACAATGTAATATATGAAATAATAATAAAAATTTACAAATTATGAAGGGGTCATGAGGTAGGGAAGGGGCGGAAGGAAATGAGGAGTGGATACCAAGGCCTCAATTAGACAAAAAATGTTTTGAGAATGATGACAATAAACATACAAATGTGCTTGACACGATGGATGGATGGATGGATGGATGGATGGACTGATGATGATCAGAGTTGCATGAGTCCCCAATAAATTTTTAAAAAGAAAGAAATCATAATAGAAATTAGCAACACAATTACAGGTATAGTTTATGCAAGAAAGATACCACAGAATTCCAATTAGGGCATCAATACTCTGAAAAAGTCCTTAGCTCTTCATTGTACTATGGGTTAATGAGCTCACATTCTATACAATAATTATAATAAAACGCTGTTGGTAATATATATATACATATATACATACATACATATTTCAAATGGGAAGGGGAAAAAAGCTAACAGGAAAAATGAGTTCCTCGAATCAGAAAATTGCAACATATAGAAATAATCTTCCCATCAGATTATAAGTTTCTTAAGGGTAATCTAGGTCTTGAGTCCCATTAACACACCTATAAGAGGAACTGAATTTGAATGTAATCCTGTGTGACCTTGAAAAGTACTGCATAGTGACAGAAAGGCTCTCTTAGTACAACTCTTAGCACATGGTCTAATGTCTTGTGTTTCTCAGACCCATTCTCAAAAACAAATCTTTGTTACAATGTTGATTCTTACTCATAGAGATCCTATACAGGGTTTCTGAGGCTGTATATTTTTACAGGAGCAGACAGCGTCATCATTCTTCCATGGATTTGAACCACCAATCTTATAGTTAGCAGCCCAAGGTTTACCTGGTATGGAAACCAAAATTCTCCTTTAGACTTCTTCTCTTTATTTATGCCATGGGATTGCGTTGGAGAAGGGAGAAGCAGGATGCCTTACTTTAAAGAGTATGGAGATTAATCAATTTGTGTCTTCAATCTAATGTAACTTCTTAGAAAACATGTTTTCAGAGATAGTCTGATTTCTTCAAGAAATTAAACAACACGAATGAACATTTATTCTATGAATTGTTGGTGTTTTGATGGCTTGATAGTAAGACTACTATAGACTTGGTGTTTCTAACTTGATTGGGTTTATTTTTGTTTGATATTGCTGGTGACTGGGGCAAAGATGGGACAGTGGGATTAAATGGAGAAGGGATCACTAAATGAGATTGAAGAGTGTTAGAGAAGTATTGCAAATCTGATAACTTTTTTGAAAGATTGTTAATATGTGACATCCTCCTAAACAATGCCCTATGAACATACTTTTAAGTGCAAGGTAGACATTTTACACAACCTTTTCTCATCTGTTCAGAGAACTGAGTAGAGGAACAAATTTTATGAAATCCATATGACTTCTTTTACTTAAGATTTTATACATGAAAGAAATACAAAAGCCAAACAAAATTACAATGACAACAAAAACTCATTCCTGTACTAACATATAGTTTATCTTATTCTTTTGAGTTTTATAATTTACAAACAAGTGCCTACTTTAATAGTATCAAAGTATCATTCTTTTTCAAGGAAATCCCAAACATCCACACTTCACCAAACATACATAAATGAATAGCACTGTGCATGCCCAGAATATGAGAGGGGAAATTTTAAAAATTTCACTCTGTTGAAGTAGCCTTCATAGGTTGGGTCCTCATTTTCTCCATTTGCGTATTTAAAATCCAACTCCTCATACACAAAACACCATACTCAAAGGCTAATATAAGACGAGCTCTCTAATTGCATCTTAAAATGTCACAGGGATATTGTGTTGTGATCATTGATGATCCCTGTAGACAATCTTCATCTTGCTGTGTTTCAAACTTCTTAACCGTGTTAGGAATCCTGTACCACAATGAAAATTAGATAAGCATTAATTTAGAAAGCCTTATAGAATTTGGTAGTAGAAGGATTCATAAAGCACCAGTTCAGTTTTGTCCTTCAATCGCGGTGGTTGTGGGGAGGGAGGGAGTCCAAAGAGGTTTACAACTTGAAAGTGTGCCTGCTAATGAACTATCGAGTTGTAGAATTTATGCTTTTGGAAAAGGAAAGTTTCCAACTCATGAGGGGATTGCCAATGTGCTTGATATTTGAGTCCCATGTTATAATTTCAATAGCCATTGTTATTGTTTCTTAAGAACAATAGGAGCCACATTTCATCTATTACATAGACTCATGTGTTTGGTTGCACATTGGGCTGCAATGTGCGACCAAAGGTCAGAAGCTCTAGCCATCAGTTACCCTGTGGGAGAAAGACGAAGCCTTTGACTCCCATAGAGTGACAGTCACAAGCCACTATGAATCAGAATCAACTTGATGGCAATGAGGAGTTTTGTTTGTTTATTTGTTTGTTTTGGAGGGGTATGTTTGCCTACACGTACACCTGAACTTTTGCTTGATTCATGGTATGTTATTCTAAATTGCCCAGAGTGTTATTTTTCTCATTCCTTAAAAAAAAGAATTGATGGGGCTGAGCCCCGGTGGCAGTGGTTGAGTGCGGGACTGCAGCCCCATTGGCTTGGCGGTTCATATCCAGCAGCAGCTTTCTAGGAGCAAGGCTGGGCCTCCCACTCCCATCAGGAGGCAGTGATGCCCCTCTCCCCCCAAAAATATATTGATGGGACTCAATAGAAAGTAATTGTCTTGAAAAGAATGATGGCAACATATGTACAAATAAACCTGATGCAGTTGATGCATGGATTGTAATAAGAATTGTAAGAGCCCTCAATAAAATGATCAAAAATATATATATTTATGATAGGTAGGCTACTTGTGCCAACATGGCCAAAGAAGGTAGATACGTTTGTTGTGACAGCATAACCAATGAACATATGTAAGATCAATTGAAGGGTGGAGATATAAATGGCTCTGTGAGCCCCGCCCTGGTTCTCTTGATCTTGCATCTTTGGACCAGCCAGCTGCTTGGTTTGTCCCATGCCTTGATCTCCAAGCTACACTACCCATGGGACACTTAATTCATGGATTGTGTTGATGTGAGTTGAGGTTCCTTCAGGCCCTGCTTCGCCACGCTCCTGAAATATACATCTCTTGAGCTGGGGACTGTTGGATTCTGTCACCTGGCTGACTGTTGGTGACCTGCTTTGCTGCTTGCTGCTTGTGGCCGGATAGCCTGAGTTGCTCTACAGAGGACTTACTTGGTGGCCCTCAAGACTCCAGGGACTGCTAGTCTATTAGCTGTCCTACGCAAGTGAGTTGCACTGAGCCATTGTACTGCTTTATAGATTAGTTAACTGTTTATTTCTTACGTTAGATATCTTTCTATCTATATAAATATAGAGAGAGAATTATTAGTGTCCTGGTTTTGTTTTTCTAGAGAACCCTGTCTAACACACAGGAACTAGAAGATATAAGCACAGACAAAGTTTGCCCACACTGTGGTCAATGGGTAAAATATTGGGAGTAGGTTATTTCTATTTTCAAAACTTCCTGGGTTAGGTGTCCTATCTTACATGTGAACTTTCTATGTACTGAACCAACTATAAACAATTGTGTGAAATATGTGAGTTAAGGATGAACTTGAATTGATGGCTTTAAAATATTTGGAGCTTGACCAGGGTCACAATATCAGTTGTTCCTTTGAAATTGTTCCAAAAATGTTATAACCTGCAAAAGGCACTGGCTAAGAAAAGATGGAGTTCCATTCAAACCTGTTCTTCCATGGACTGAAGCATACCTTTTACCAGCGCCTTGGTGAACTCCACTCCTTTGGAGCACAAAGGGAACTAGTTTAGGCCACTACCATCCTACCGTAAGCCTCTTTGTCATTTCTAATCTTTAAAAACAGCAAGGAACGCTCTTGCCATTGAGTTGGCCCTGTCTCACTGTGACCCGGTTTAAGTCAGAGTAGAACAAAGCTTCCTAGGGTATTCTACGGTCGCTTTGATTAAAGAAGGTTGCCAGGGCTTTCTGCCAAAGCATTGTCAAGTGCTCCATTTAAGGTATCCAGTAACAGTTCGCCTTTTCCCCTTCACCAAAGTAGAACTGATCAGAAGAGTGAGTCCTCACTCTTCTACATGCTCTGGAGAGGTTAGCAACACGGACTTCCTCCTTTGTACAAATACCTTTGAAAATATTTCTTTGACTCTGAAACCAACCCCAAATGATTATTCTCTGGCCAAACAAAAAACAAAAAAACCTGAAATTTTGTGATGAACATACTTTTCCCGTTCACAATTCCAGAAGAGTGGCTCCACAGAGCATGCAGTTGCCTGCTCCAAAGTAAACCACTCAGCTATCAGGGTGGCCACAATTAAATTCAGACTTGCATTCAAAGCATGGGCTGTTCAGCATTGCATCGAGAAGTTTGCTTTCTATAGACATTTCAGAATGTCTCTTAACAAAAGAAGAAAGCAGAATGGCTGGGCTTGAGTCTCCTAAATCAAGGGGATAAAAACAGAAAGGAGAGCATAGATTTGCAATGTGCCAAACTAGCTGTGCCTAGACTTGAGGATCTTCATTTTAGAGTGTTTCTTATGGTACCCTAAAGTTGCCCTACTCCGAAATTCACTGGCAAATATTAGGAAAAGAAAGGAATCAAAAGCTCTTCTTGAACATCAACCCTCCACATGTTATAAGATGGAACAGGGCCTCAAAAGAAAATCCTTTCTCCTCTGCATACAGATAAACACGCTTTTGACTTGAAAGTGAATTTTAGAATTGAAATGCTGAATATGTAACACATTCTAAAATGGGAAAGAGTTCAAGGATCAGAAGTTAGATGCCTTAAGAAAAAAATTAAATTGAAATATTTGTTTTTAGATCTGTCCAGACAGTATATTACTAACAAGAATGAAAACTATGGAAAGCCATGTATAGTTACATGAATATTTTGTAAATTTGTGTTGTTTCTTTGGCAAAATTATTTTAATACAGAACTCAAATGCAATCTACCTTTCTGATTCTAATTATTTTTAAATTCCTTTAATTTATTTGCTTACTCCCAATTACAGTTTCTAAAAAGTTGCTGGAATTTTCAGGATTATCCCAAGTGCTTATTTGAAACACTTTCTTTAAAAAACTACTTTGAGGGTGTAACACTGTGTGTGGCATTTTACAACTTTGGGGGTTATTAGAAGAGTTGGCCAGTTCATAGAAGATAATCCCAAACTCCAAATCCCACTGCCCTCAAATCAATTCTGATTCCAACAACCTTAAACAGAGTTTTGGAGACTCTAAGTTTTTCTGGGAGCAGTTAGCCTCATTTTTCTCCCATGGAGCCGCTGGTGGATTTGAGCTGCCAAACAAGCAGTTAGCAGTCCAATGCATCCCTGACAGTGTCACTACATCACTAGGAAAGCAGAACTACATCATAGATTCAAAGTAGCATGTCAGCAAGACTTATAACCAAATTAAAAACCCAAACTAAATTCACTGCCATCCAGTTGATCTTGACGCATAGTCACCCTACATAACAACACAGACTGTCCCTGTGAGTTTCTGAGGCGGTAACTCATTCTGGAAGTAGAAATCCCATCATGCTCCCATGAAGCAGCTGGTGGTTTCAAACTGCTGACCTTGTGATTAATAGCCCGATGGTCAAAATCTTTCCTTTCTGGAAATTTTCAACAAAAAGTTACCAAGTCAATAGTACATGCAAGCCTCAGTATTTTGCCCAAACCAATCACAGAGTCAGGTGAGACTCACTGAGCAATCAACGCAGCAGCAGAGACAGCCTTCCATAGCATTTCCCTCTAGGTCCAGCCCTTAACCAAAATATACAAATGGAAGGTTTGGCTGAGAAATCAGACTTTCCTCTTGATTTTAATTTTACCAGCGAATGCAGTGAAACCAATTCCCACCACGAGTCTCTCACAGAAAGCTAGCTGCCTTTGAACTCTAACTAAGCAGGAGAAACAAACCTGCAAAGGCTCTCCTGCACCTCCCGCCACACGCCTGCACGCTCGTAGTGCTTCCTCGCACTGTGCGCAGCATTACTGAGCTCCTGATCAAAACAATGTGCCAGAAAGATCCATAAATTATTTGAAGGCTTTGCTCTCTAAGTCCCTTGCAGTTTTCTCCCTCCTCCTGCACAGAGGTCCAGGAAAAGCCTCAACAATAACAAAAACCCAGAGGAGTGCACAAGCAGAGAAACAATAGACAACTACCAAAGCTTTGACAATGCCTTCCCTCAACCCACTTTCTGCTCCTGCTGTGTCACTTGCATTCAATGGCAAGGACAGCTGTCTTCTGATGCAAGGACAATGGATGGAGGAATACAAGGCAGGGGGGAAAAAAGGAAATCCGATGAATTCTGTACTAAAATGACAGGGTTCTCACCTTTTCCATTTTGTTTTGCTTTGATTTGGGGTGGTGGTGGTGGTGGGTTTTTTTGTTTTGCGAATATTCAGGATGGAGGCATCCCACAGAGAAGAATTGAAAGGGGTAACTGAGTTGCTGGATGAATCGGAAGGCTTCTGATTTGCAAACGTATGTTAGTACCATTTACAGGGGCATGCTTGCTACTGGCTCTCTCTCTCTCTCTCTCTCTCTCTCTCTCTCTCTCTCTCTCTTTTCTCCATCTCTCCTCTGTTTTATATCCTGCTATCTCCATCATATCTCTATTAATATGAAGATATTCTGCCCATGTAAGTACTCCTGACTGTGCACTCCTTAATGTTTGAATCAAGACACTGGACTGCATGCATTTCTAGTCTATAGCCATTACTGTAACTATCAATTAGTCAGCAATAGCTGAGACCCTCAAGGCTCTGAGGGAACAAAGGTGCAAAGACATGCAAATAGCCAGCACCTGGACCTTGCCATTTGCTGGCGACAAATAATGGCATCTTATTTCTATTTTTCTTTCTGTTTAAGTCTTATTGCTAGAGACTATTACAGGTTACTAATATAGATAGTTACTAATATAGATACTAATATAGATATAGATATATATCGATATACTATATATATACTAATATATATATAGGGTGGAGAGTGTATCTATTTGGCACCTTTAGGAATAAAATGCATTAAGCTGAACTAAAAATAAATGTCTGGAGACAAATAAGAGTACAACATTTCAGACTCTGTTGTAATTACCTGTTAGTGGAACTTATTTTAACTGTATTTTTAGAGTTCTTTTTCCATCTTCATGGCTTATATGAAAGAAAGGAATAAAATAGTGATGGGAAAAGGCAAGTAAAATATTTACTGTAGAAATGCATCTGAACAGAGTGCATCTCCATGAGATGAAATCATTTGGGCTTCAATTCAAGCCTGGATTTTGGTCACCATTCGGGGGTGTTGTTCTTAAGAGGTGTGTATTTTTTTTTCATTGCACATAGGAGAATACTAGCTTACATTCAGTATGTCTGTGTTAAAGTTATTGGATGCATTCTGTGCTAACCACCTGAAACAAAGAATTCTTTTATCTCATTTTTTCAGTAACATCCCAAATCAAACAAACAAAAGCAAACAACTCTTTGATAAATAATGCTTGCCTTCCAGTTTTTTTTTTCCCAAGGACATCAACATATTGCTAACTTGAATATACAAGAAGAAAGAGAAAGGAAGTAGTAACAGCAGGTCTTACTCACTTTTGAATATGAATAATTTCAAACGAAATGAAGTGCTTTGTATCTGATGTTACCAGTCAATGATTTTTGTCCCTCTTTTCTGGTGCATGAAAAGCAGTATTTCTTTACTCGGCATTTCACATTCAAGTTGAAATTATTCTCCAACAACACATGGAAATATCCTGAAGGGTAGCATCTTTCTCTACCTCTGTGAGACAGAAAGTCTCATCTTAGGAAATGTCTTTGGAGCCGAGCTGAAGCAGGGGCTTCCAAACAGTCTCTCTCTAGTTTCTTCTGCTAGGTATTTCTGTTCTAGGGACTCTCACTCCCAAGGGCAATTTTTGTTTTCCTCCTTCCTATAGGCAAAACACCACAAGCAATGATTTTGCCCTCTTTAACTTGTGAGGCAATCACAGAAGCTGAGAAATTTAGAGCTAACACTCAAAAATAAAACCCCCACAAAGGAACATAAAATCTGAGTTGCAGGGACTGTGAATAAGTCTGGCAAGTTTTCATAATGAGAAGAGGTGTTAGAAATCAGGATAAAACAAGTTCTTCTGAAGATAAAGCAGGCGGGCAGAGAGAGGTGGAGAGAGAGAGAGAGAGAGAGAGAGAGAGGCTGAGGAACCCCCCTTCAACTCTGTCACTTAAGAGGGGGGGGGGGAGGTGGCAATAACAAGGTTGGGAAGGGGGTGGTTAAGAAGTGGTGCTAAATAATCAGCGAGGTGACCCACCGTCCTGAACAGCTCCTTGGCTCTGGTCGAAAGGAATAACGGGCACAGCAGTGACAACGGAGTCCTAAGGGGCCAAGGGCAACCTCTGCCCAGTGCGCTCTGCCTTCCAAGGAGAGAGAAAAGGCAGCCTCAAGCAGAACTCCAGACAACCAGCAGGCGCCATCGTCAAGCCACCGACACCGGCTGCTCTTTGAAAGCCCTGTATCAAGGGTCCCATTCAAAAGCAACGGAGGAGCCAAGACAATGGCAAATGAAAACCTGGCAGAGCTTCTGGAATAATTTAAATCCTCAATTCCAGAATTGAGAAGGGGGCAGTGAGAAACACAGGCGCGAGCTCCTTCCCACCAACGCGCCAGCATATGCCTGCCGCTCGACGAGGTATTTTTAGACCCGCTATCCTGGGGAGCAGCCTGTGCACACCCTCCCCAGCGCTGGCTCCTGCCCGGTGCTGCTGCCTCCTTCTGCCCGGAGACGAGCTGATGGGTGACCGAGAAAGCAGCCAGAGGTCAGCTCTGAAGACCCCAAATCCTAGCCCATTGTGTCCGTGGGCAGAAAGAATTAGACCCGTTTTCAAGATGTGTTTCACACGGAGGTCATGCCGCGTGACCGTTGGCTCATTTCCTATCTGTCCACAATTGACTTTTTACTCTGGCGACCAAATACACAATCAGGAAAAGAAATCACATCCTCAGAAATACAGTTCAACTCTCATAGAGGAGGGATAAAGGCTATCTGACAGGACATCGGGTCTTTTTAATAACAGGTACTAAACTTTTAAACTCCAACCCATGTTATCTTTCAAAGCAAGAGAAATTAGGTTTTATATCATAGTTAAAAGTGCTTTATTGACATTTAGATATTCTTTCCATTCACTTTAAGTCTCAAATACTTTAAATAATAAACATCACAGACACGCTTCAAGGCATAATCAACTAGGAATCAAGGAAACAAAGTAAGCATTGCTGAATAAACTGAGCACAATTGAATGTGTTCCTCTCCGTGTCTGGAAATTCCCTTGACCTGGAGGATTGCAGTATTTCTTTTAATTTTCCATGTTCCTATTAATATGGAATATGTGACTGTATCTGGACATACAGAAAATTCTCAAATGAATACAAATTCATGGTAGAAATTCAAGAAGTGATAGGTCAAACAATATTGTAAAAAAAGAAAGCATTAAATAATCCCTGACAATATACCATGCACCAATCTCTCTAGAGCTTCACATATCACTAGAAGGAGATGGACCCAATAATGATGAGGAAAATAACATTTCACAACAACAATATTGCAGATGAAATTACTTATTAGAAGCAAATGTCCATCTTCCATATTTTTCAGTCAGAATTAGTTTTTGTCATATTTTTTGAAAATGCCTTAAATATGTAAACTATAGAAGCAGATTACAAGATTAAAGATTGGTTATTTCAAATGCGACAAAGAAACATTCTGAAATTTTATTTTCCTTTGAGTGTGCAAACACTTGACAATCTAAAATGTAAATCTGACGAGGGCTGAATGCTTTTACAAGGATCAACAAAGAAAGGATAATTCATGTCAGACCCAAAGGCTTCTTTCTGTCAGTTCAGACAGCTTTCTTCCAAGGGATCTGAGGCCAAATAAATGTGAAATCTTGAACTGAACTCTCCATTTTCCTACTCTTTCAATTAATGACACTGCAATCAGATCGATACAGTGTAATAAGAAAGGAGCTTTGCATTTCTACACCTATTAATTCGCTGAGTAGCTCTAGCAGTAAAACATGACTTGAAAAGAAGAGCACTTTAGGAAAATGAATTCACTTAGCATATTGAGCTATGACTCCCCTGACCTAAAAAGAAACACTACGGTTTCTATCTTCTATCCAGGGTTATTCGGCTCAAAAGACCAGATTGCTTGTCAGGAGTGAGCTTTGATAAATGATAGATAGATAGTTAGATAGATAGATAGATAGATAGATAGATAGATAGATAGATAGATAGATAACGATAGATATCTATATCTACATATTCTCTCGTAAGACCATCCATGTTAAATTTAACACCATCAGAATTCTAGTAAAAATTGGTCATTGCTTAGAGTTTGGGCACACACAAAAGGTCCTGTTCTTCATTTATGGAACCCTGGTGGTAACCTAAAGAGGGTTGGCAAAACCCACCAGCATTTCCACAAGAGAAAGTTATGGTATTCTATGTCTATAAAGATTTACAAACTTGGAAACCCTGTAGGGAAGTTCTACTTTGTCCTACAGAGAGTTTGGTTTCAGTTTTGGGGGCATGTGTCCTTGAAATTCAATTCAGAGAGTATAATTTGTTGAAGATCATCCAACTATGGTTGCACTGGTACATTGACAAGAAGCTACCAGAAGCTCCAGCTGGATGCAGAGGGGGACATGGAACAAGGATAGCCTTGCTGGTGTCATATGAATCTTGACTCAGAGCAGAGAATACCAGAAAGATGTTTATTTGTGTTTTATTGGCTATGCACAGGAATTCAGCTGGGTGAACTATAACAAATTGTGGGTAACCTTGGAAGGAATGAGGATTCCAGAACACTTCACTGTGTTCATGGGAATCT
This sequence comes from Nesogale talazaci, assembly GCA_004026705.1. Taxonomy (NCBI): domain Eukaryota; kingdom Metazoa; phylum Chordata; class Mammalia; order Afrosoricida; family Tenrecidae; genus Nesogale; species Nesogale talazaci. The sequence continues at coordinate 37,970 of PVJH01003149.1, forward strand.
TATACAGGGACCAAGAGGCAGTTGTGAGAACAGGACAAGTGAATATTGCATAGTGAAAATCAGGAAAGGTGTGTGACAGGGTTGTATCTTTTTACCACTTAATTCCATATGTATGCTGAGCAAATAATCAAAGAAGTTGACTTATATGAAGAACGATATGGCCTGCAATATACTGAAGATACAACCTAGTGTGTTGAAAGGGAGGAGGACTTGAAGCACTTGCTGATGAAGATCAAGGAGCGAAGCCTTCAGGATAGATTACAACTCAATGAAAAGAAGGCCAACGTTTTCACAACTGGAAAATAGGTAGCATCAAGAATAATGGAAGAAAAGTTATGGTCAAGAATTTTGTCTTGCTCAACTCCACAATCTATCCTCATGGAAGTGGTCAAGAGATCAAAAGATGTATTGGGTAAATCTGCTGCACAAAACCTCTTGAACCAAAACCAAACTCATTTCCATGGATTCAATGCTAACTCATAGTGATCCCTTGTGGGTTTCTAAGACTGCAACAGTTTAGGCTAGTAAAAATACCTATCTTTCTCCCATAGAGTGGTTGGTGGTTTCAAACTTTAGACCATGCTAATCATAGCCTGATGTAAACACTAAACCACCAGGGCTCCTCACAAAAGTTCTTCAGAGTACTGAAGAGCAAAGATGCTACTTTGAGTACCAAAATGTGCCTGATTTTAAAAATTAAATAAATAAAATGTGCCCGATTTAAACCATGGTAGTATCATTTGCTTCATATGCATGAGAAAGATAGACAATGTGTAAGAAAAACCAAAAAAGAATTGATGCATTAATGGTAGTGCTGGAGAAGAATATTAAAAGTACAATGGACTGAACGATAAAAGAATAGTCTCTCATAAAAGAAGTATGGCCAGAGACCTCAATAGAAGTAAGGGTAGTAGATAGAGACTTCTATATATTTTGGACGTATTGTCAGGAGAGGCCAGTCTCTGAAGAAGGACATGATGCTTGGTAAAGTAGAGGGGCAATGAAAATGAGGAAGGTCCTCACACAACGGATTGACCTCATGACAACAACCATGGACTCAGACATAGAAACTATTGTGAGGATGGTGCAGGGCTGGGCAGTGTTTTGTTCTACTGTACATAAGGTCCCTATGCAATGAAACTGACTCTTAACAGCAACACCTACAACAGTAAAAAATGCTGAAGGGAAGCCACAGCTTTTTGCTCCTTAAACTAGGATGAACTGTAATAGAGGTTAAATTCTGAGCATCTGGTTTGCACAAGACTAAGACACTGAAAACCCAAATCCATTTGCTAAATCCATTTGCTAGATTAAGCCTCTGTTGAATTCCCTCTAATCTTTAACAAAGGATGTAGATAAACTTACCCTCAGACAGAGTATGTTAGGCAATGGATTACCTCCCCCCTTCTCTGGCCAGCCTAGGGAGGGGCAGTCTAGTTTAGGAGCTTGCATGACCATGTCTTTCATGCATAGTATTGGGGTTTCTTGGCCTGACTGCCTTGGTTGGAAGGCCTGGGACCAATCTTGTAAAGTGACATCTAACATAATATATGTATCCTAATGGTCACCCTTTCCCTGCTTCTGTAGGTCCTCTTGTAACTGTAATGTATGGATCTGCCACTAATCATACATTTGTGGTAATTTCCTTGGTTCCACGCCTTATGTAAGTAGCACGCTGCTTTTGAATCCCAGAACACCAGTTGACCTCATGCAGATGGTTTCCCATAATCTGTCTTTTTCCCCTGAAAGACTTCATAAATATCTTCTCTAATCATATTTAATACTGGAGGTCCCTTTTTTTTACCCGAAAACACTACCAAACCTCTGACCTTGATTTTCAATAACCTTCTGAATAGAAGAAAGGGGTGCTGAGAGAATGGTGAAAATGTACATTGAGTTCAGTCCCTTCCCAAATCATGAAGTTGATTGGAGACTATGCACACAGTATGGGAATAGCAATGCAACATCCTGTCTGGATAGTCCATATTCATCACCAGTGAAAGGAGACTGGAAAAGCCTTGTATGAATTCTCTTGGGAAAGAGGAAGTAAAAAAGACTGGCGCTCATGATGACCTTTGCAATTATGTGCATATCCAGATTTTAACATCACTGGAGGTTAAGATACTATAACTTTGCAATAAAAAGTGGAATCTTTCCACTAAATTAAGGTAAGCAATGAAATTCAATTATTCTTGAGATTAGTGGAAAGAGTTATTCTGATGCTGGGTTAATCAAGGGTTTAATCTCAATTGTACAATATAGTAGTTAACCTCTCCAAACAACAGATTGGGGGGGGGCATCACTGCCCTCTGGTGGAAGTGAGAGGCCCAGCCTTGCTCCTGGAGAGCTGCTGCTGGATTTGAACCATCAAGCCAGTGGGTCGCAGTCCCACACTCAACCACTACTCCACTGGGGCTCAGCCCCCAGATCTTTTTTTTTGTGTGTGTGTGGTAAAATAAAGTCATTTTCTATGGTAAGATAGAGGCCTTACCTCAAAGACTACTGTGAGGAATGAGAAAAATGATTTATGTAAATCAGCTCATAGCTACTCTTTTCTTCTGACATTAAAGATAACAATTAAAAGTACCAAATCTAGATAAACAGAATTTGTCATCTACCTACAATTGGATAGTATCAGCCATAAAGATAAATGAAGCTCTGATATAAGACATGGTGTGCACAAGTCATGAAAACATTATGATGGATGAAATATAAGACCAAAAAAGGACAAATGTCGTGTAATCCCATTTATGTGAATAGATGAACACATGAAGGTGTTGCTATGGTTACTGTTAGGAACCATAGAGTCTATTGTGAATCACAGTGACCCGATGCACAACACACACACACACACACACACACACACATCTGACCAGTCCTGTGCCATCCTCACCATCATGGCTGTGTTTAAGTCCGTATTGTGTCAATCCCTCTCTTTGAGGCTTTTCTTCAACTTTGTTGACCCCCTCGTGAGCATAATGTCCTTTTTTCATGAATTGGTCCATTTTTATTACATGTTTAAAGTGAGACAAATGCTTACCAGGCCTCCTGCTAAGGAATTTCCTAACTGTACTTCTTCCATGATTAGATTTGTTCATTCTTCCAACAGGTAATAATATATCCAAAATTCTTCATCAATACCTAAATTCAAACACATTAAATCTCCATCAGTTTTCCTTATTTATTTTCCAGTTTTCACATGCATATGAGGCTATTAAAAATATCGTTGCTTGGGCTAGCACTCCTTAGTCCTCAAGGCCTTAGCACTATTAGATATCTTGGTGACATAATAATTCCAAGAGTCTTTTTGAGGCAGATCTCCTCAAAGTCATACATATTTTGATTTCTTGACTGCTGCCTCAATGGGCACTGATTTTGAAACTAGGTAAAATGAAATCCTTGACAGCTCAATCTTTTCTTCATTTATCATATCGTATATTGATTCAATTGTGAGGAATTTTGTTTGTTTGTTTATTTAAAGGCTTTGTTTTTCATCAGTAAATGTCTCAAGTTCCATATGGTCGCAGCAAGAAAGGTTGTGCCATACGTATATGACAGGTTGTGATGAGCCTTCAGTCTTATGGTACATTCTTCTTCATATAATCTAAGTCCTCAAATTCTTTGGTCAGCACAAATTGAATAATTATAGTGAAAAGATGCCCACCAAATGCACACCTTTTCTGACTTAAAGCCATTCCATATCCCCAACACTATTCCAACAACTTTCTCTTGGCTTAGGTGCAGATTCCACATAACCATAATTAGTTGCCTTGAATTCCTATTCTTTGCAACGATATACTTATTTTTATGATCTACACAATCAAATATCATTGCACAGACAAGAAAACACAGGCAAACATCTTTCTGATATCCTGTACTTTCAGCCCAAATCTATCAGCTCCAGCAATGCTATCCCTCATTCCATGTCCTCTTCTGAATACAGCTTTAATTTCCTATGCATTATCAATGCTACCATTTTTTAATGAGCTTCAGGAAATTTTATGAAAGTGATAGAAAGGATATGTTTGATAATATCTATGGCCTGTTAGAGTCCCCCTTCTTTGGGCCTCTTCCAGGAAATCAGCTGGGTTTGGCCTTGCAGATGTCTTGACATAGTTGAGTTGGCACCGCCAGTGCTGCCTCGGTTTACCAAAACATTTAAATTGGAATTCCCGCAATCCTGGAGACTTGTTTTCCACTAATTCCTTCAGTGTCATTTACATTTTTTTCAGTCCATCAGTTCTTTGCCATACCTCAACTGAAATGGTTAAATAACAACCAATTATTTTGTGACAATAACTCTGTGTATCATTTTTCTGCATCATCCAATATGTCACCCATATCACTCATATTGCAAGTCAAGGTATGAATTTTTTCTTTAGTTCTTTTACCTTGATATATGCCACTAGCAGAGACTAAAAGGAAGAGGATGAGGAATTGCTGATATGTCCTGAGTTTCTATTTGGAGTAACAAAATACTTTTGGAAATAGTGATGAAAGTAATCAAAATCAGGGAATTATACATTAAGACACATTAAAAATATATATTAAAGTTAGATATATATACACACATAAGTTTATTGTACAGATGAAATGAGATCATGCACCTAAAGCACTCTAAATTATATAGCACTATATAACTGAAGACTTTTTATCACTATTGACATACAATAGCAATACCATCTTTTAAGTAAAGTATTCACTGTAAGTATTCACCATAAGAAATAATGAATGCATAAGATAGTGCAGGACCACACTATGATTTAAGTATGTATAAAAAATCCACAAGGGAAATAAGTAATAGTCAGCTCTTAGTGCCACCATCTATCTATCAGTTGGTTACATTCTTGTGCCTTGCACCTTGCTATGATGCTTGAAGCTAGTTCACGTACTGGCAGCATCATCCATGAGGAAGAGGTCTGACTAAGTCAGATGAAGACAGAGTAAGAAGAAAGCCCTAGTTATATATCTCCCCCCAGCAGCCAATTAAATCTTATGAGTTGCAAAAGTATATTGTCTGACTTGCTTTTATTGACAATATCTTAGGAGGGTTTGATCACTTGAGGATATCATGTTTGGTGAAACAGAGGGTCCGCCAGGCAAGGTAGACTTTCAATGAAGCTGATGAGCATGATAGCTTCAAGAGGGGTCTGAGATATCCCAGGAGTGATAAGGATGATGCAGAGACAGATAGAACACAACAGCATTTTGTTCTATTGTACCAGGAATTAAAACTGACTTGGGGGTAACTGCCTACCTGTCTGTCTGTCTATCTATCATTATCTATCATCTATCTAACTATCTCAACTGAAAAAGATGTGCCAAATGAATCAACCACTGCCAATCAATCTCCTAAAGGGTTACAATATTAATTTCAGAGAGTGATATCTTTTGAAGATGCAAGATAAAGATTTCAAGTTTAAGGGAGGGATAAAGTAGTAATAAGTAAGATGTACTCTTTCTGAGGGATAAAAACATCACTACTTAATGTCCCTTGCAATAAGGATAAGCAATCTAATTATCTATTTTACAAATCTCTATAAATAAAGTATGCATAAAGAACAGTATAGATAAGGAAAGAACGAGATTGGATATTTTCCCTAAAAGAGATTAACATCTAAAGAAAATGAAAAAAATTAAATCACAAATGAAAACAATTACAAAATGCTAATTGAGAAAAAGTCTATGAATCTTGGAATAACTGATATTTGACATTTGAATTTCAGAAGTATTTTTAAAGGACCCTTTTTATTATTTTGTCATGACAATCATTAACTAATGAATAGAGACAATAGATTAAAAAGTTTAGCATAATTGCTAAAAAATATCAAGCTTTATTAACATGTCAAGATCTTTATGTATGCATAGTTTAGATAGAAACATAGAGAATCTACTAAAACTGGGGGAAGGGGGAATTCAATTGGTATAGTAACAGAGGAGGATGTCTGCTGTCTCTTGGGGGAGGGGGGTTACCACCTACACTCTGTCAGGCAATATGCTAGGTTTCATTCTAGTAACCCACTTAATTCTCACAACAGGTCTATGAGGGCTGTACTATTGTCATCATCTTGTTTTTACATATAAAAGCACCAGCAGGTTAAACATTCTCCCCAAGGTCAAAGAGCTAGCACATGGTAGAATCAAATTTCAAACCAGGTCATACAGATGCCTTTGTCATGCTCTTAGTCAGTACACTAAACCTCCTCTCATATTTTCTAAACACAGAACCTCATCAAGTCTGACGTTTAGCATAGTGGGGCTGAATGATTGACAAGCCACGTCCACCACAGGTGAACTTAGACACAAAAAGGAAAATAACCCACTATTCAAGTTCAATGTATAGTAAGTAAAAGAAATGCAGCACTAAAGTTCACAGACTGTGCTTAGTGAATCCCAATAACTGCTTTGTTAGGAAAAATAAAACCACCATCACAAACCCCCCACCCCACATTCCTAGAGTTGAAAACTAGTTTTTTATTTCCCATGTGGGGTAGTGTAGTAGTTACATAATCTGTTGTCAACTTGAGACTCGCAAGAGAAGGTGTGGAATTTGGCCTATAGATTATCTCACAGCTTGATGACCTCATTTGGAGACACTAAGGAGATAACCAGCTCTCTGGAGACAGGACACACATGCACTCCGTACTGGACATTCTTGTTGACAAGTTGCATGGAGCTGTGCTATTGGCAGCCAGAGCCTTGGTGCTGGAAGAGCCATGTGGAGACTCATACTAGAGTTAAGATGCTTCCACCAACACTGGAACCATAAGACTTTCCACCCACTGGCCTGTGATCTTTCTGCACTTTGCATCATTGCACGTGTTGTGTGAGTCTGAAGAGGAATTTATAGACTGGTAATGGACATCTGGGCTAATATCAGACTTACAGACTTGATCTGGACTGAGTTGAGATGTTTTCTTAACTTACAACTACTCTTCATATAAAGCTCTTTCTTATAAACGTATGAGTGTCTATGAATTGTTTCCCTAGTGTACCCACAGATAGTATTTTCAAGAGCAGGTTCATGAGGTCAGAAATACTTCATATGTTATCTTCTCACACAGAACATGAGAGTATTTTATGTTTGTTATAATGCTAACCACAAACTTACTTCTTTTAAGTTTTCTCTAGAGATGTGTCTAAAATATTTAGCCTGGCATTGTCTGGTATATGCAACTCATCAGAGACTCTAGGCTGACTAACCTGAAGTTATAAATCCTCCCAAACAACTATCATTGAGTCAATTCCATTTCTCATGGAGCCCTGGTTGTGCAGCGGGTTACATGTTAGGCTGCTTAACACAGGTCAGCGGTTCGAATCCACCAGGCACTCCACAGAAGAAACACTGTAAAGATTTACAGTCCCCATAACTCAAAAGGGACAGATTTGCTTTGTATTAGGGCGTTACATACTGTGGCAGTCACGTGCTTATGTAAATTTTATGATTGAAATGTAGGGGTAGAGTCTAGCCTGTTAATCTGGAGATAGCCATTGAGCAGCCAATGAGGCCTCTATGTGGGCCTGACTTTCTCCTGATATGTCTGGGAAATATCATGACATTTCCCTCGTGAAGAAGAGAAGCTATCTTCCCCAGTTGTTGGGAGTTACTTTCAGAGATGATTCATCACAGACAAGACAAGTTGGCAGCATCCGAGAAGCTGGAGGAACAGGCAGAGAGACCACACGGCTTTGCCCTGATGGAGCCTGACCTCTGAAGCTGGAGTGGCATGCTATTGATGGACCCTGAGCCCCGGAAGCGTGCAGCCATGTGGAGACCCCTGCCAGCACCAGAATTCCGAACCCACTGCCATATGACTTCGTGAGTCAGAAGGAGACTTTATAGACTGATTTCAGGCATATAGGTTAATATCGGACTTATGACTTTGAACTGGCCTGGGCTGGGATGCCTTCTCAGTGTCACATTCCTTTTGTATACATAAACCCTTTCCTTATATCCATATGCATGTCTTTGAAATTTATTCCTCTAGACTGCCGGGACTAAAACACATACTCTAGACCAAATATTGCAGAGGGAAAGGTAATACCTCTTTCATTTTCTCTATCCTAAAAGAGAAGAAAACTTTTGTAACAGACAAAGTAATGTATTTTAATTATGTTTATTAGATTTCCTGATTATAATAGTAACTAATACTAGCTACCAATATTTTAGACATACAATTAAAAATCTAAAAAGGACAATTAACTTGATTTTGTATGTTGCTATAGTGGTAACGCATTGGGCTGCTAATTCCAAGGTCAGCAGTCCTATTAGAGAAAGGCAGGGCTCTTCATGCCATTAGGTAGTCACAGTCTCAGAAACTCACAGAAGAGGTCTATAGGGTTGCTATGACAGCATCAACTGATACAATGAGTTTGATTTTGAGTTTGCTATAATAATAATTATAAGTAATTCCTTTTGGCATTTTAGAATATTTCCTTCTAATATCTGTGCTTATCTATTAATAAACTTATGTATTTCTTACAACATTTGGGTCATATTACAGTTTTACATCTACTCTCTTAACAATTTATTCATAAAATATTGTACTTAACATTTCCCTCAATTTTTGACATTTAGAATATAGCTAACTTTGGGCATTATTGCCATTCTTTTACATAAATATTTGAACACATTTTTACCATCTTCTTGTTAGAGATTAGGACTGGATTACTAGTTCCAAGTGCTCTTATTGTTCTTTTGGGGGCATCACTGCCTTCTGGTGGGAGTGGGAGACCTAGCCTTGCTCCGGGAGAGCTGCTGCTGGGTTTGAACCGCCAAGCCAGTGGGCTACAGTCCCGTACTCAACCACTATGCCACCGGGGCTCAGCCCAAGTGCTCTTATTGTTTATTTGTTTTGTTTTGCTTTTAAAAACATTTTATTTGGGGCTTACAGGGCTTATAACAATGCATACATCAATTGTATCAAATAGATTTATACATATGTTGCCATCATCATTTTCTAAACATTTACTTTCTAGTTGAGCTCTCATTGTTTTTAAGTTACTTTCCAGAAACTTTCATGTTTTACTAAGTTACTTTCCAGAAACTTTCTGTCAATTTGATCTAGGGGTTGCAATGGATACTAATTTCTCCACATTCTCACAAGCTTTGAATTTTGTTTTGTTTTAGAGACATTAAAGCACTTACTGACGAAGATCAAAGACTACAGTCTTCAGTATCTATTATACATCAATATAAAGAAAATAAATTTCACTTACTAGACCAAAATGCAACATCATGGCAGAAAAAGATTGAAATTGTCAAGGATTTCATTTTACTTGGATCCATAATCAACACCCAAGCAGCACATGAAAGCAGCAGCCCGTAACGAAATGGCACATTGTGTCAATAAATCTTCTGTAAAAGACTCCTAGAATGTGTCTGTCAAAAGTCCTCAGTGTTCCCTTGAGAACTAGTTGGTGTCTGACCCAAGCCCTGGCTATTTCATCTGCATGGGGAAACTGGACGAGGAATAAGGAAAACCGAAGAAGAACTTATCCACTTGAATTATAATGTTGGAGGAATGAGCAAGTCTATGTGGGAAGTAGAGCCAGACTGCTCATTATTGACAATAGTGAGACTTGGTCTCGTTCTCTGAGCACATTCTGTTGGTAAGGACCAACCTTCTCCTGTATGGAGAAGGACCCTGAGCTGGTGACGTAGAAGGTCAATGCTGAAGAAGACCCTCCGTGGACTGACACTGTGGCTGCAACAGTGGGGATGCTGCTGATCTGGAAAGTGCTGCACAGACAGGGGCTCTACAAGTCACCAGTTAGAGGACACCTAGCGACCCAAACAATGATGAATTGTCCATAGCTTTGCCCTTGGCTATGGAACTGTGCAATATGTAAGTATTACAGCAAGGAAACTGCTTTTTTAAAGAAAGAAAGAAACCAAACATGACCTATCATTACTATGAGTAAAGGAGGAAGAGTTGTTGTTTAGGATGCATTGAGTCTATTTTAATGGTAGTGGAACAATTTGGAAAGGGATATCAATATTGGTTGTACAAAATGACACTGAAATATACAGGTAAAAGTGGTTGAATTGGAGAATATTTTGTTCTGTATAGTTTTGTCAAAACTGAAAAAATACATGAATAACAATGAGTACAAGGAAGAAGAAAATTTTCTGAAATTGTTTGTGGTAAAGATTGTACAACTCTTCCTGAAATTGTTGAACTACTGAATTGTATGATATGTGGATGAAGTGCCAATAAAACAAAGAAGGAGAAGTAAAAAGAAAGAAAGGAAGGAAGGAAGAATGAAAGATAAGAGTTTCCAATGCGGAAAAACAGGTCAGTTTGACATAACACAATTTTCACAAGAATGTACACTTGAACTTTATAAAGTATGAGGATAGAATATTTGTCAGGGTAAAGTGCTGTAGACTACAGTTTTGTTAAGTTATTTGCATGGCATGGAAATAGTAGTCTACCATCCATCTGTCGATTTGCTGTAGGGTGGTAACTTGTGTGTGACTGGGTCCTGGGAGCTATCACTAATATTTCAAATACCAGCTCATGCTTTATAACTGGTACACTTGAATTATAGTATTGATTGGAGGTGTGAGCAAATCTGTGTAGGAAATACAACCAGAATGCTTATTATTAACAAGAATACCAGGCCTTCAGACTAAGAATGAGGAGGAAGAAAAACCTGGTGATCTACTTTCAAATACTAGTCAATAAAAGATCAATGGGTCACAACAGACTGTTAGAGAGTAGTGTTGACAGATGACCCTACTCATTTGGAGGTAATAGTGACCACAACTATGAACTTCTATGTGTCAATGATTGTAAAGATGGCACAGAACCAGCAACTATTGTTGTCAGGGTACATGTGGTCTCAGGATGAAGTGAGCAGCAACTAAGAACAGCAACAAGGCAGGGCACCACACTGCATTGTTCATCTGGCACCTTTCTGTCAGGGTTAGGGAGTTTTGAGAAGCCACCAGACATAGGACCATTAGAGTCAGCTGGTCAAAGCTTGATTCTAGCTATGCCAATAAATGAGTAACCTTCTTTGCGTCTCTGAGCCTCGGTGTCATCACTCATAACATGAGTAAAACAGCTGTATTTTCTTCAGAGTTGCTGGGACAACAAATTAAGAAGACGTATATAACAATAAATGGTACAATGTGTGATTCTAATACATAAGTAGTAAATAAATGTTTGAAATTTTAGAGTAGCCATATAAGGAGTACAAGTAAGAATCAGAATGCCAGCTTTGACATCTGTTCTGTTAGTTCATCTCTGTGTCTCTTCTACAAAATGGACATACTGATGCAATGTTATCTACTTCTTAGTTCTTCTGTGCACATGAAATGGAATAATACATGTAAAGTACTTGCAGTAATATCTGTCTCTATAAAGATTAGCCTATTGATATCATTTTAATATTTAGAACACAAAGCTAAGATCCCCGGGTTAAAGTCAATGACCTGAAAGAAAATGAAAACATGAATAGGAGGAAATGTCTTTTTTTTTTTTTAGGAAATCTATTAAAACTAAATCTGAGCTTCCTTTCCTTAATGGAAACACACACACACACATTGCAATAAAACAGATTCCTGTGGCAATGCTAGAGGCAGCCAGCACATCATCAAACAGAAGACTGCCCCTCTAAAACAGCTAGAAGACCTGTTGAGCCATTCAGAGAGCACAAGGATGTCTTTTCTCCAGAAGTTGACAGCAGAAATTCTCTCTCATCTGCTTTCTCGGGGACCCTCTGTGTGGTTTCAGAGGCAGCAGCCAGGGAACTTCTCTGGCTATGATAACAATCCGAAGGAAACACTGGGCTTTCTGACTTCCAGAACCATGTGAACCCAATCTTATTTCCATGTTTAGGTTCATCTCTCTAGCCATAGAACATTGATTTCTGAGTGGCTGTGCTGGCAGCTAACTAACCGTATTCCAAACCAGCTGTCACTGAGTGGATGCTGACATGTGTCTTCATGTGTGTCAGAGTAGACCTGTGTGCCACACGGTCTCCAAGGACTGAGCTTTCAGAAGTAGATCTTTAAGCCTTTTTTTCCTCAGAGACATCTCTGGCTAGACTCAAATTTACATCATTTTGGCTAGCAGACAAGTTATATTTGTACCACAGTGATGAACAAAACAAATGTCATCCTTGACTCACAGAGCTTACATTCTACTGGAAACATCAAACACTAACCAAGTAACTTCACAAATAAAAATATAATTGCGAATTATGATATAAGTATGACCACTGAAAAGAGAAAAAGGAATTAGGTGAAGATTTGGCATTTGAACTGATATGAAACATGATAGGTAAAAAGCAACCAGAAGCTGTGAGTTTAGAATCATCATGAACAGTGACCTTAAGGAAGCAGCATGGAAGCTAAAGAAATTACCTTTTGTCCACCAAGAATCATGTCAGGAGTACTGAGCATGATGTTAGACAAACTAAGCTGCCTGACTCCCTAAACCAGGCAGCTCTTTGTTGCAGAGGACATAGGTGAAAACAAGCACCATACTATTGCCATTCACCAAAGGGAATGAGAGACAATCAATGAACAGACTTGAATCCCTTCCGAGCATCTACTCTGAAACCGTATCCAATTCAAAGTGGCTCTTTCCCTTTGAATGGGGGCTGCTCTGGGGAAAGGAAAGGAATGGAGACTCAGATTCTGGTCTAATCTACTCACTAGTGAATATTACTCTTACGTCCACTTCTTCTTGCAATTTTAAATCTGGCACATCCTTCAAAAGTCAAGTTAAGATCGGCCTCATTCCATGAAGCTCCTGTTCCTCCCCAAGACTGTGCTGTCTCTCTCGCAATGCTGTATTCCCACTGCACTGGGCAACATTGTTCATGAGACACTTCATGAATTATTTTCTTGGCCATTCAATAAGATGATATACTCCTCAAGGACGAAGACTGTTCCTTGGCTTCTTTTGTATTCCCCACTGGGCTCCATTTAGCTTTGTGCCCACGCCAGTCACTTAACACCTCAATGCCTTGTTGGAAAAATGAATGGTTTAATTAATCCCTATCTCTATACCATTCCAGTAGGTGAGAAAAGGAAAGGACTCCAAGGATAACAACACTGAATTGTACCTGGCCAGGGCTGGCTACTCATCTTTGGGGGACTGTTGAATTCTGGGCAGTGTTTCTTATTTAAACAGAGAGCAGGGAGTCCCCTATATAGAGATTTCCACCTGTCTCTGATGAATGAAGGGCGCCTATGATGATCTCTTAAAAAAAAAAAGAAAGAAAGAAAGAAAAAAGAACCATTCAAAGACCTTTCCTTTTCTAATTCAGATTCTGATTTGTTATCTCAATTCTAGGTTTTCTTTTCTTTTTTTTTTTTTCTTGCTAGAGGTGGAAATATTTCCCCTGGAAATTTCAGGTTGGCTTCTTTGTGATTTTTTTTTTATAAAATATATTTTTAATTAAAAATCATTTTATTAGGGGCTCGCACATCATTTTCCCAATAAATAAATAAACATAATGTGACAAGAACCCTCGCCCGTACGCTGCCGGCATCATTCTCCAAACATCTGCCCTTCCCCCAGCCCCTGGTGTCGGTTCCTCCAACCCCTCCCCTCAATCCTAGGTTTCATGGTAGAAATGCTAAACCTACTTTAGCAACAGTCCAAGTTACCTCACTCAAAAGGTTGTCCAAATACCTAAAACCCCTTTCTCAACTAAGGAGTGGAAAACAAAATCACAGTAAATACTCAGGAGCCACTGCTGGGATTCTCTGGAGGAGTAAAGAGGAGAAGCAATTGTAGATTTAAACCATCTGTTTGTTTGTTTTTTTAAAGGCTGGAGGGGGGGGGGGGATTTGGGCCAAAGTGTAAAGCTGTTTTCTTCTTCCTGTTTTGATGGAGTCAGTCTTAGAGGGTCAAAGTGATTTTATTGTACATTTATTGTTATTCTCATGTAGAAATCGTACTTCTTTTACTCCCAGTTAGGATGAAATTGCTTCTTCATATTTAATTCTAACAAATTGCCATATGAAATATCAGTTTGAAAAGGACAACTGTCATTAAGTTGATTCCAACTTATTGTCACCAGTTCAAAACCCCCACAAGCTTCTAAATCTAAAGACTGAGTTTTTTACTCCTGTAAATGGTTACCATCTCCCAAACCCCCAGGAAGTTGCTGTGAGTAAGCAATGAGTTGAAGGCAGTGAGTTTGGTTAGGTTTTTGGTTTGTAAGGACAGAGCAGAATTATCCCACAGAGTTTCCAAGGCTGTAATTTTTTACAGAAGCAGACTACCACGTATTTTCCCCACAGAATGACTGTTGGGTTTGAAAAGCCCACTTTGGTTAGTAGTGGATCCTTTAACCACTGGGCCAAGAGGGCTCCTAATATGAAACATTAGAAACCCATTGCTGTCAAGTAAATTTAGATGCAAAGCAGGCCTGTAAGGCACAGTAGAACTGGTCCTCTATGTTTCCCAAACTATGTATCTTTACAGGAGCAGGCAGCCTCATCTTTTTCCTGAATAACAGGTGATGGATTTGAACTGCTAACATTGCAGTTAGCATTCTAATGCATAAATTCCTTTCTCTGGATCCGTAGTGGCATAGTAGCTGTGTCAGTCTGCATAGACTAGACAAACAAGTTCATAGACATTCATATGTGTATAAGTTATAGCTTTGTATGTAAGAGCAATTGAATATTGAGAAAACATCCCAGCCCAGTCCAGATCAAGTCTATAAGATATTGACCCATATGTCCAGTACTAATCTGTAAATTCCTCAGACTCATGCAATATATGCAATGACCCAGAAGGGAGGAAAATCTCAGGCCAGTGGGGGAAAGTCTTGTGGAAGCATCTCAGTGCTGGCAGGGGTCTCCATGTGGGTCCTTCAGCTCCAGGGCTCTATGGTTGCTTCACCATGTGTCTTCTCAAGAGAGATGTCTCTCAGGAAGTAAGTGAGTGCCCCCCCTCCCCGCCCCGCAGTGAACTCCTTAGTGCCTTGAAATGAGGTCATCAAGCTGCAACCTGGTTGACAGGCTAAACTCTACCCCTTCACTCTTAAGTCTCAGATTGACAACAGATTATGTAACTACCATAATAACTGACTAATTGAGCTGCTAACTGCACAATCAGCAGTTTGAATCCACCAGCCACTTCATTGGAGAAAGATGAGGCCGTATGTTCCCATAAAGACTTACAGGCCTGCAAAGTCAGGGGCAATTCTTTTCTGTCCTATAGGATATCTGTGGGTCATAATTGACTCACTTGAAGTAAGGAAGTGCCAGGAGGCCATCAAATATGATGCTACTGACTTGGGAGAAGCTGAAACAAAAGACTTCACTCTTTAACTCAGCTACAAATAGCATGGTCCAGCAGCCAGGCATCAGGAGAGGAAGCCTGGGACTCCCACCTGACACACAGGCATAGGTCTCTCCACAGGCAGTATCATGAGCCCTTTGATGAACTCCTTGTCGCCTTTTGAAAGAGATCCTTGGTTTCAGTGCTTTCCCGTAGTTTCCTTCTCTCACTGACTCACTCAGCCTGACATCACAGTACTGGAGGTCAACTCAGTTCTCATCACTAAAGTCAATCCTTTCTTGAGAGCAATAGGTGAGTTTTCTGTTAGATGCCATGCTTTGAAGTCATAAAAAGACATTATTTGCACACATATCGGCAGGAAACCTGAAATACAGACTTCCTTAGGGTTCAAAAGAAGTTGAATGCTGCTTTTCCTGGACAGGTCCTAGTAACCCCCTGTTCAGAATGACAATGTTCCTTCTGGCATCTGTAGTCATTCTGACTGCTTCCTCTAGGGTCTGCTCACTAACCCCAACCTTAGACCCCAGGCAGAGTTCAAGGAAATCAACACACTGATGAAGGAAGAATGTACTGAGAGAGGCAGATTTCCTCCACACCGCAGCCCATGTCACAGGAAATTATATGAAGGAGTAGTTAAAAGCCCAATGAAGTTCTTGGCCCACTATGCATTTCAGCATGGACAAATGAACCCTAATATGTTTGAGCCATGTTGCTCTTTGGTAGGGATGCCCTCAATCTCACTCTGAAGACTTTAGAATACATCCTTGTTGTTTTTCTTGTCTTGAAAACTAGAGATCTGGCTCATTCTCTAGGAGCCGAACAGTTCATCTACTCAAACATCCCCTCACCACCCCCACAGCCCCGCCATAACCATCTGTTCTGCCTTTCATTTTTCACCTCTCCACACTACCTCAGACTTCGCCTGACCTGCTGCCTCATTCCGTCATCTTTAATTTCTTGTCTGCCTTTATGTCTGGTTGCTTATATTTGGGGGCAGACAATGGAGGTGATATAGGCCACTATTCATGAGTAGCTTCAGGGGTAACGTGAGAAATGCCTCCTCTCCTGACCCCTCTTAGCATAAGAATTGCTGATAAAATTCTGAACTGAAAGAAAAACTTCTTCTGAGAAACCATATCAGAGCGCTGCTCACTCTCTAGCAGCCTTCTGGAAAAAGCACCTGGGGGAAGAGGGAATTTTGTTAAAAATTTTAAACAAACAATCCCTGAAAACATTAAAATTTCTAAAACTGCTTTATACCAAGGCAAATCCTGAGAATAATTAACACCGTCAATCTTCTGTCAACCATAAGAGCATTTGAGAATTGCACACACATTCAAATGTAATAATAAGTCTATATTTTAATAGGTTCATTTCCAATTCTAATAAACTAAGGACCTTTCACATGTTGTCAGACGGATCCTTTGCATTCTCTTCCCTCCACTTGACTTGATTCAGTTGAGGCAGAAGCAGGGACAAGGCCGAAGGTGAGCAGTGGAGAGCAAATGCCCCAGCCACCTTCTGGCTGCCCAATCCGCACCCCCACCCCCACCCCTTGGAGGCCAGTAAAAGAACTGTCCCAGCTCTGTGAGACGCCTCAACTATGATTCTTAGAAGAGTTTTATCCAACAATTTCATTCCACTCAGTAAAAGCACTTGGTATCTACAAACACAAACAAGACAAAGCCACTTTTCACTCTCTCCATTCCTTGGGGGCCTCTTCTTCACAGTTTCAGATTCAACTCCTAGTTAAATTTCCATTTATATTTATATTCCTTTTGCAACCTGAAAATGCTCTCCAGAACAACTGATCAATATTTCCAAATGCCAATTTCTCCCAGTAGCTGCAAGGAAATTAAAACTGAACATGACTGGAAAAAAAATAATTAAAAGCATCCTTTCCTCCCTCTTG
Source organism: Nesogale talazaci (assembly GCA_004026705.1). Lineage (NCBI taxonomy): Eukaryota > Metazoa > Chordata > Mammalia > Afrosoricida > Tenrecidae > Nesogale > Nesogale talazaci. The sequence goes on from PVJH01003149.1 coordinate 55,160, forward strand.
TGCCTGAATTTATGTGCCTAGTCATAATAATCGCCCATCCTCTAAATTATTCTCCACTTGCAATAACTCATCTTCCAAAATATCTATCAGTCTACCAAATAAGTTTACTTTTCTGCTTCTTCTCCGAGAAAACATCAAATGGTGGATGACACCGGGGCAGCAGAGGGCCTAGTGGCCCAGGAGCGGGACCTCACAGCCGCTTCCGCGGAGGCTTCGGCAGCGGCTTGCGAGGACGTGGTCGCGGCTGTGGACGAGGCCGTGGAGCTCGCGGAGACAAAGCCAAGGACAAGGAGTGGCTCCCTGTCACCAAGCTGGGTCGTCTGGTCAAGAAGGTGTCCAAGATCATCGGCTTCTTCCTGGGGATGGCCCTGAAGGACGAGCTCCTGAAGACCGTGCCTGTGCAGAAGCAGACCCGCGCTGGCCAGCGGACCAGGTTCAAGGCCTTTGTTGCCATCGGGGACTGCAACGGCCACCTTGGTCTGGGCGTCAAGTGCTCCAAGGAAGTGGCCACCGCCATCCGCGGGACCATCATCCTGGCCAAATTGTCCATCGTCCCCGGGCGGCGAGGCTCCTGAGGGAACAAGATCGGCAAGTCCACACAGTGCCCTGCCAGGTCACTGGCCGCTGTGGGTCTGTGATGGTGGGTCTCATCCCTGCCCCCAGGAGCACTGGCATCGTCTCAACCCCTGTGCCCAAGAAGCTGCTGATAATGGCAGGGTTTGGTGACTACTGCGCCTATGCTAGGGGCTGTGCAGCCACCCTGGGCAATTTCACAAAAGTTACCTTTGAGGCCATCTCCAAGACCGACAGCTATCTGACCCCTGACCTCTGGAAAGAGATCCTGTTCACCAAGTCTCCCTACCAGGAATTCACTGACCATCTTGTGAAGACCCACACCAGAGTTTCCGTGCAGAGAACCCAGGCTCCACCAGTGGCTACCACATAGTTGATTTTATATAAAATATAATAAAGTGAATTAAGCCTACATCCCCAACCCCCAAAGTTTACTTTTCTACTGCCATCTTAATGTATACTCTCAGTTTTGTTTTGTTTTGTTTTTGGGGGGGGGGGGGTGGAGCTTGGATGGAAATAGTATCTAAACCCTACTTTCAATATTCGCATCGGAGGCCAGGCCTCCATTCTTCACATAAACACCGGAATACTATATTTAAAGGGAGAACATCCCCGCTCCCCAAAAAAGGGAAAAGCTCATCTGGGTGGAACTTTTGTAGCATGCATCGGTCCTACTAGGCAAGGACCCAACAACTCGCTCTGAGTTAGTGCACCCAGTAGTGTCACCTGGGAAGGTTCTGTATGGTCATAGTGAAATTTTTCATGAAAGCACTTTGGCTCAAAGATCTTCTTTTTGTGATGACTAACTTGACAGAACACTGGGTGGCTGTGAAAGTTCATTTTCTGCTCTCAGAAAAATGCCAAAGATACTGTTGTGATGTTGAACACAACTTACAAGGACAACACTATTGGAGAAACTCAAGTGCATGCACGTGGTTTTCTTGTTTCAAAAAAGATGAAATTTTGATGGATGGCAAACCTCATTGTGAACATCCATCACAGCCCCAAAGGATGAAAATGTTGACTCCTAGACTAGCTGGAGTTCATTGCACTAGGTCAGAGAGTTAATCAAGCTTTGTATTTAGGGGTTCTGAAAAGATTGCACAACAGTGTGCGACCAAAAAGGCCTGACTTGTGGCAGACAGGGGGACTAGTTTTGCCACCACAAAAGTACATCTGATCACGCAGCCATCTCAGTGGGCAAGTTTTTGACAAAAAATCAGCATGCCTCTCTTGCTTCATGCACTTTTCTTTTTGACCTCTTCTATGTCATCAAAACCCTGTCCTTTCATGTCCCTCTGCATTCACAGGGCAAAAATGGAGTGGGATGAGTAAACTAGGGAGGTGTTTTCAGCCATCTACACAGATGAGTTTGAAAAATGTTTCCAAGAATGAAATTGCTGATTTGAAAGAAAATGCAGTAAGTGTATTTAAGAGTACTTTGAAGGTGATAAGGTTGTTCTGTCAAAAACAATTTTTGATCACTTTATTGGGGGCTCATATAATTCTTATCATTATCAATACATACATCAATTGCATGCAGATCACATTTGCACATTTGTTGCTATCATCATACTCAAAATATCTTCCTTCTACCTAGGACCCTGGTATCAGGTCTCCATATTTCCCCTCTCTCCCCACTCCCCTTCCCCAATGAACCCTTACTAACTTACAAATCATCATTATTTTTCAAATCATACATTGTCTGATGTGTCCGTTACCCACTTCCCTGTTGTCCGTACCCTAGGGAGGAGGCTGTGTATAGATCTCTGCAATTGGTGGCCCCTTTCTACTCCATCTTTCCTCAACCCTCCCAGTATCACCACTGTCACCACTGGTCCTGAAGGGATCAGCTGTCCTGGATTCTCCATGTTTCCAGCTCCATTGTACATCCCCTGGTCTAGCTGGATTTGTAAGGTAGAATTGGGATCGTGATAGTGGGTGAGAGGAAGCATTTAAGAACTAGAGGAAAGTTGCAATTTCATTGCTGCTGCAGTGTATCTTGACTGGCTTGTCTCCTCCCTGCAACCTCTCTGTAAGGGGATATCCCTTTACCTATTGTTGAACTTTGGGTTCCTGCTCTGCACTGCCCCTCATTGGTAATGATATAATTCTTAGTTCTTTTATGCTTGAGACCTGATCCCTTCAACACCTCATGGTCACACAGGCTGGTGTGCTTCTTCCATGGGCTTTGTTGCTTCTGAGTTAGATGGCCGCTTGTTTACTTTCAAGCCTTTAAGACACCCAGATGCTATGTCTTTGGATAGCTGAGCACCATCAGCTTTCTTCACCACATTTGCTTATGCACACATTTGTCGCCAGTGACCATATCAGGAAGGTGGTCATGTAATATTATGGCTTTTAGTTCTCTGAAGGCTAAGATGGAATGGGGTACTAACCCACTCAAGGGGAGCATATTGTTTAAATCTTCACAGGGAAAGAGGGACCAAATTTAAATCCAGTGTTCTAGAATATGAATGCAGTGTGACGGCATGGAGCAGGGAGCCACTGAAGGGGTCTGAGGGCCCAATCTGAATCCCAACTATGTGGACAGCTGCCCCTCCCCACAGGGGAATTTGCTTTAGAGGACAGCACTGAAGCTGCAACTTGGGGAGTGGGACATACCTGACCAGAGCATATGAGAACAAATGAAAGGGGGGGGGGAAGAAAGGAGTGCATCCTGGCCCATTGAGCCTTGAGGACAATATTCCTACTCAGAATAGCCAATGCTCAGAGAGAACCATATGACTGGCCCCACTATGAAACATGGCATCTCTCCCTGACCCAAAGCCCTATGGTGACAACAATGGAGAAGCAGGTTCGGGATTGTACTCTGTCTGACCCAACCACACCATGGCAAAACATTAAGGGTATGCAACAGAGCATGGAGTTCCTGAAGGAATGTCAAGGATATACTTTGGGTCCAGGGTGTGGCACTCCATCTGACTCAACAGGAGGACACTACTGGAGGTCAACACACAGACCTTAAACTATTTACAGGTTTTTATTTTGTTATTATTTTTGGTTTTTAACTTATTTATATATATTTTGGACTTTGTTTTTTTTTATGTTGTTTTCATCATTTTATTTTCTTTGATCACTTCATCTTAGGATGCATTTTTTGGTACATATTGTTATCTCTGCAGGTCTATCTAGATAAGATAGGATGGATGAACAATCTGGATGAGAAAACAACGGGATTGAAGGTTCTGGAGGGGCATGGGAAATGGGGGAGAGTGGGGAAGGAGGTGGTGTTAACCAACTCAGGGAAAAGGGAATAACAAGTGATTCAAAATCAGTGACAAGGTGGGTGTGAGAGGTCTGATAGGAATTGATCAATAGTATTGTACCAAGTGAAAATACTGAAAACCAGGTAGAGGCTGAGCATGATAGTGGGACAAGAGGAAAGTAAAAGTACATAGAAGAAAGAACTGGGGGGTACCGTAAAGGGCATTTATACAGGTCTAAAAACAGGCATGTACAAAGGTAAATATATTTACAAATGATGATGGGGAAATAGATCTACGTTCATATACATATAGGGTTAGTATTAAGATGACAGATGGGCATTGGACCTCTACTCAAGTACTTCCTCAATGCAAGAACACTTTGTTCTATTAAATTGGCATTCCATGATGCTTACCTTCTTGACATGATCACTGAAAGCAAATGTGTGCATAAGCAAAAGTGGTGAATAAAACTGATGGTGCCTGGCTATCAAAAGATGTAGCATCTGGAGTCTTAAAGACTTGAAAGTAAACACGTGTCAAAAAATTTTAATGTATAACTCTGGGGAAAATTTCCGATTTTTGTTGGGTACCCCCTTGTATACATGCCATTTGTTTCTTTAAAACCATGCTCCAAGACCTTTACAATGAAAACTATAAAATATTATGCCAAAAAACTAAAAGAGACCTTACTAAATGAAAATAACCATGATTATGTATTGTAAAATGGAACTGTGAAAATGATAAAGGATTTTAAAGTGATCTATAGATTTAATGCAATCCTGATCCAAAATCTAACAGCATTTCTTTACTGAAATTAAAACAAAACAAATAAAACCATCACCAAATTTAAATTTAATGCAATCTCAATGCAATTACCATCATTTTTCTTCAAATAATTGAAAAAAACTGATTAAAACATCTTACGGAGAAGGAAGAACTCCTCAAGGACAGAGTGGGAGAGCCACAGTGGTCAAAACCACATAGTATTGCTATCATGACAGATATCCAGAATAATGAAAAAGAATTGAAAACCTAGTAATGAAATCATCAGCATACAGATTACTGATCTTTGGTAAGGTTCCCAAAAATAACATATGGGAAGTGGATGCTCTCTTCAACAAGTGGTGCTGGGAAAAAAATGGATATTTGCCTGCAGAAAATGAAACAAGATCCTTATCTCACTGCATGCACAAGAAAAAACTCAAGGTATATCACAGACCTCAAGGTAAAACCCCATACTATCAAGACCATCAATGAGGGATTTGGGACCAATCTGAGAACTTTGAAGCAGGGAATACATAGGCTATCAGAAATGGGGAAGGACACAAATACAGATGAGTCACAAATTGACAAGTGAGATATACTGAAGATAACACATCTGTGTACATTGAATTAATTCAACAAGAGAATAATACGAGATTCCACCAACTGGGGAAACATCTTTAGCAATGACACATCAGGCAAAGGCTCTATTACTAAAATCTACAATACACTGCTATCTTCCAAAAAGAAAAAACTAATTGCCCACCTCCTCAGTGGACAAAGGACCTGAACAGAAGTTTCACAAGGGCATAAATCTGATTGGCCAATAAAAATTTGAGAAAATGCTCCCAATCATTAGTTATAAGAGAAATCCAAATTAAAATAATGAGATACTACGTAACACCCTCAAAGATAGCCCAATTCAAAAAATCAGAAAGCAACAAGTTTTGGAGAAGTTGTGATGAGATAGAACTCTCATCCACATCTGGTGGTCCTGTAGGTATGTACAGCCACTATGGAAATCAATTTGGCGATATCTAAAACAGATGGAACCATATGACACAGCAATCTGCCTACTGGGCATATAACCAGAAGATGCAAGAATCAATCCATGGCCAAAAACCTGTGCTCCAATGTTGATAGTGGCACAGTTCACAATAGCAAGGAGTTGGAAACAACCCAAATTTCCATCAAAGGATAAATGGATTTTAAAAAGTTTTGATACATACATACAATGGAGTACTATTCATTCTTAAAAGCAGTGTTAGATGCATGGAGCACATCACTCCATGGGAAGAGCTGGAGAAAATTATGCTAAGCAAAGTAAGCCAAGCACAAATGGACAAGTACAACACGAGTCCACTGAAGTGAGCTTTAAAAAATGCAAAAAAGGCATAGAGAAAAAGTGACTGTATACATACATTTCTGGGGTAAGGTCTGTGACCAAACAAAATCTGTGATACCTGTTAGCCAACTAAAATGGAGAGAGGGGAAAAGATATGGGTAGTGAGGGAACAAGGCAATAACCTACCAATGCTGTTTACATTTCCACAGGAAAAAAAGTTCAACCCGATGCTCCAAGATGTGAATGCAATACACTGGCATGAAACAGGGAGCCAGTAGAGAGGGCTGAGGGGCCAACCCCAATCTCAACTACAGGAATAGCCACCTCTGCCCCAAGAAAAATTCACTTAGATGACAGCACTGAAGTGACACCTGAGGGAGAGGGACATATCTGAGCAGAGCACACAGGAGCAAACAAAGGGGTAGGAAGAGAGAGTGGAACACATTCTGGAGCACAAAGATGTGAGGATGTTATTCTTGCTTAGAGCAGCAAATGCACAGAGAGAACCATAGAACTGGCCCCACTACAAGACATGAAGCCCCTCACTGACCCACAATGGTAAGGGGACAACACAAGAGACACAGTGTGGGAACTCTGCCTGATCTGACCCCACTACACCAAAGTAAAACATAAAGGTGTGCAACAGAACAGCAAGGGGAGCAGAGCAGCAGTGTTCCCAGGGAATACCCAAAATAGACTTTGGGGGCTAGGGCTTGGTACTCAACCCCAAACACTCCTAAAGGTCAACAAACAGATCTTGAGTTATTTAGTCTTTTCTATGTAGTTTGTTGTTGGTTTTTGTTGTTGTTTTCCTTTCTTTTGTTACTTTGTTAACCTTTAGGCAACATTATCTTACAAAAGGGTTTCAGGGAGGAGACTAGCCAGTCAGGGTGCAGTATAGCACCGATTAAAGATGCAACTTTCCTCTAGTTCTTTAATGCTCCCTCCCCCACTACCATGACCCCAATTCTCCCTTACAAATCTGACTAGACCCAAGCACGTACACAAGTACAGATAAGAACTGGATATACGGGGAATCCAGGACAGATGAATGCCTATTGAGAGTAGCCATACCAGGAGGGGACAGGGAAGGTGGGGGGAGATAGGGGAAACCAGTCACAATGATCTACCTATAACCCCATCCCGGGTGGATAGACTAAATGAAAAATGCGTAGAGAGAGACTTGAGTCAGTATAAGACATGAAAAAAAAATTATCATGGGTTCATGAGGGAGGGAGGGTGCGTGAGAGAAGGAGGGGAATAAAAAGAAAACCTGATACTAAGGGCTCAAGTAAAAAGAAAATGTTTTGAAAATGATGATGATGGCAACAAATGTACAAATGTGCTTGACAAAATAGATGGGTATATATAGATTGTGATGAGTTGTATGAGCTCCCAATAAAATGATTTGGAAAAGCATGGGGGAATACCATGAAAAGTCACCTATCTCTAATTTCTGTTTTAATGGCTGGGAAACCATTAAAAAATGTACCTGTCTTTAAAACTCAGGTGTTTTGTTCTCTCCGTATTAATTGTCACTGTCAGTCAGCATTGACTCAATGGCAGTGGATCAGAAAGTTGAACGTATTATATTGTAAAATATTTTTCTGGCTCTTGTCATTTCATCATCACCAACATAACTATATTATATTACATAATATAGCACAAGTCTTTGCTTGGGTAAGGATTTCAGTGATTCACCTCAACTATGAAATAAGTGAAATATCAGAAATGTGCACTTCATAAAACACAAAAGATGTAAAAAAACAGGAAGTTAGTCTGTCAGCATGAATATGGTGGGAACTTTGAAGGGAAGAAAAGTGAAAAGCTTGGTGAAAAAAAATACTAAGAAAATTCCATAGTCCCTAAGTTTTAGAGTACATTTGCAAACACAATGCTAAGAAATAGCTGGCTCACCTTTCTGTGCAGATGCACGAGCATTCACTCAATAATCACTTCCAGACTATCTGCTATGTAAAAGGCATCATGTTTTCAAGCTGTGTAGGACATGAAGGGAATGCAATGAGGTACAAGATGTGATTCTTTTTTTATAAGACTTGTAAGGTAATATAAAAGATAAAATTCAGCAAGAGCCTGTTTACATTTTGTAGCACTTTCACACAAAACACATTTTCACACACTTTTCCCCTAAATGACAAATGTTGAATACATAGCATCATTCCCTCTCAAACACAAAGGGACCAGGTCCCATTGTTTATAAACAGTGAAGCCTGAGTTGGAGTGCTAACGTTCTGTCTTATTCATTTTAGTGTAGTTTCAGATAAGTTCATGATGAGTAGGATAGACCACCTAAATACTAGCTAGATAAGAGTAGTAGTTCTGAATGCATCACTTCTGAGTTGCGTAATTAAAAAAGAAAAACAAATGAGATATGACAACAGGAAAACTAATATAATGAGGAAGGAGCAGTCTTACTGAGGATAGAAATAAAGAAGGTAGGTAGTTTTTAAAGGGATGAGCATGGGGGGGACTATAATAGTAGGCAATTCCCTTGTGGTTTCAGTCTTAGTAGACAATATAGCTGGCTCCATTGGAAACAGTGTTACATAAAGTAGTAAAAGAAGGTCATGACCAGTTTGTGAAACCTCAAATAGTAACTGTGATAATTAAGGCTCTGTGTCAATTTGGCAGGGCCACGATTCTCTGAATTGACAGGCAAGAAGTAATCATGTTCTATGTTGCTGTATGATCTGATCAGTCCCAATCTTATGCAAAGTAAATATGGTGCAATGCAACACGTTTAATTCTGTCACAGCTTTGATCTGCCATTTCATGAAACACAAGTGGATGTCCCATAAAAGTCCTTTAGATTTTTGCTCACTCTAGATCCTACATTTGGCTCTCATCATCTGAATTCCAGTTCTTGGGATTTGAGCCAGCAGCTTACCATGTTTCTGCCAATCTTGGAAACCCTGCACGGTCCTATCAGGACACGATGGATCAGAATCAACTTGCGGGAAGTGAGTCTGGTGTTTTGAGTTTTGCCAGCTTGTGAGTTCTTAGTCAGCTGTGTGGGCTTTCTGACCTAGGGTTTGTCAATCCCTGCTACTGTGTGAGTCAGGAGAAGTTTCTGACCTGATATCTGATTTGGACTTAACAGCCTCTACAATCACCTGAACCATTTTGTCCAGATAACTCTCTCTGTGTATACACAGACATACATTTTGGATGTTTTGCTTTTCTAGAGAACCCACCTGAAAACAGTACGCTAATAAATTTAAACTTCATTGTGTTATAAAATGAGATATTAAATATTTAATTATAAATCTGCTCTTGCTACTATTGTCAGCACATCAAGTTCACCCCCACTCCATGAGCAATAGAAGGGAATGCTGTCCTTTTCTGGGCCATCCTCATGATTGGCTATGGATTCAGTGGTGATCCATGATGCTTTCATTGGCTGATTTTTAAAAATAGATTACCTTTACTCTGTAATCTCTACTGAAACATGTTTAGCACTATAGCATTTCATAAGCCACCAATGTGGTGATTCGTGGCACTTAAGTTTCCCTGATTGAGATTTCAACTTCATTCTTACACATGAAGTGTGAGAAATTCAGCATCTATTCCAAAATCAGTTAAACGTGAAGAAAAACACATTTTAACTTATATTCCCCTTCAATAATTTGAAAGTTGGTGGAATTTCCTGAAATTCTATACTAACTATCTAGAACCAAGGATAGCATCAGAGAAAACATGGTGTGGAGACTGAATACTGCTACTGGCTTTAGATGTCACAGGCACAGGCAGCTTAATATTTGCTATATCTGAGTGCCAATCCACATTCCTTAGAGCAAGACTTAAGCCAACATATAGAACACAAGCTGAGCTTCTTCTAAGGGCATCTGGAACAGAAAATCATCACATAAAAGCTCACTCTAAGGCAGTGGTTCTCATTGTGTGGGTTGCAACCCATTTAGGGGTCAAACGACCCTTTTCACAGGGGTTGCCTGATTCATAATAGTAGCAAAAATTAGAGTTATGAAGTAGCAACGAAAATAATTTTATGGTTGGGTAGGAGGGTAACCACAATAAAAGGTCATGGCTTTAGAAAAGTTGAGAACCACTACCTAAGGTCTCACAATCCTGAATATATATATATATATATATTTATATATATTTATATATATATATATATATTTATATATATATATCCCAATGTGTTAGTCTAAGTAGACTAGAGAAACAAAGTCATTGACACTCATATGTGTATGAGAGAACTTTATATCAAAGAGTAATTGTATATTGAGAAAACATCCTAACCCTGTCCAGATCAACTCCCTAAGTCCAATATTAGCTCCTATGTCTGATGCTAGTCCTCAAATTTCTCTTTAGACTCACACAAGACAGGAAATGCAGCCAAATGCAGGAAGACCACAGACCAGTGAGTAGAAAGTCTTGTGGATCCAGTGGCAGTGGAAGCATCTCAGTGATGGCATGGCTCCTCCAGTTCCAGGGCTCTGATTCCATCAGCCTTGTTCTATGTGACTTGCTATCAGGAATGTCAAGTAGTCAGAGTGTGTCCTGTCTCCAAGGAAGACAGGAGTTCCCAGAATCCTCAGGAGGCCATGCCCACAGAGGCATGCTTGCTTATGTCCTGATTGAGAGACTAGACTTCACCCCTTCACTCAAGTTGACAAGAGATGATGCAACTGCCACACCCACATAAATAAACACCCCAACAATCTCTAAAATTTATTTTCTTCTTTCAGCTTACTTATGGATTTAAATAATTTTCATAAATTTGAAAATAAATTTCAATAAATTTCATAAATTTTCATAATTTTCGTAAAATTTCCTTTAGGGTTTTATTTTTCCTTTCTACATTCTCTCTGAATTATCACACCTTCTACTATTTGCTTGCCCAGGAGTCATACAATCTGAATTCTTCCTTTTATCCTAAATCTATCAGAATCAACTAAATCAAGATCAACTATCCCCCCGACTCAATATTGACCTTTGACCTGCATTTCTCAGTCATCTATCACTTTGCTGCCTGTTCATATTGCCTCTTGTACACATTAGTCTATCCTTAGGTCTTTCAGGGTAACCCAGCAGAGAACCTCCTGTTTGTTCTTTATAAAAACATACTGTTTTCCTATTCCAAGATATACTCAATTTTAATCTGGATAAGACATTCCTGTATACCATCTCCACTCAACACACACACACACACACACACACACACCCCACATTTTTCTGAGTGCAATGTAATTGACTGCATTATTAACGCCTAGAAACTCCAACTAATGATATTCTTACATGATTTTCACTTTTTTACAACTTACACAAAGAATCTGTCCCAGTCAAGTCTGCATGGTAAATAAAGTAAAACAGAAACTTGAGTATAATATATGCATTGCTGTCCTAAAACATTTATTTAAATATCATTAATAGACAGTGGATATGCCACGCATTTTCTTAAAGAAAACACCATCTTGATTTTTATATATTTCATAGGTAATGACACAAAAGACAGATAAATAAACCATTCGTGACCAGATTTAGCTAATAAGAGACACCCTGTCTGTTGGGCTCATAATATATGAATATGAGCACTGATGGTTACCCCAATACATTTGTTTTGTTTTACTAAAATTTATCTCCAGGCTAACACCTGAAGAACTTTGCTAATATTTTAAATGAAAAATTCTTACATAATGGCTTTTCCATAAAGTGGAAATTTGTATAGCAACAATTCCAAATCATAACAAAAGGAATGAGTTTTTCCTCTGTCCTTCAAAATATATTTTTTAAAGCTCATTTCAAGTAACATCCTACTTGATGCTTTATAACCACTTTTCACTTTCCAAAGACCACACAGAAAGGCAGAAAAGGATATAAAATGTTTCAAGGGTCTTTATCACAATTGCCAAATGGATTGGTAATTCAGGCTTTATATTTTCTGGATGACCTAGGTCCTGCAAAAAGTCACTACATTTTACTGGATTCCCTGTAAACTGAATCTTAAAACAGAAAAAATTGCTTCTTATTCTTAAAAATAAGCTTCTTCCTTCACAGCTCCCCCTCTCCTACATATTTCACAGAGAAAAACAATCTAATGGTTTTTAGGGCTGATTTAATATTTGCTAAAAACAATTCCTAATAAGCTCATCTATCTTGTCATGGTCTGTACCAAATTCAAGCCATCTATTTACCATGAGCTTTCATATAAAGTGAAAGCACAAAATTATCAGTATACATAGAAACAAATACAAGGAAAAAAGCACCTACAGAAAGAAAAAAAGGTTTTTCCAAAGTATCCCTCTTCAATAAACTCACCCTTTCTGTTCAAACCTTAAAGAATAAAAGAAAGAAAGAAGACAGCGGCAACAGCCTACCTACCGATGGCAAACCCTGGTTGCCTATTTCTATGGACATGATAACTTACATTCTCCAAAAGACCTAGGTTTTCAATTGGGCTGCTTTATGTCTAAAAAAAAATTAAGCATTAAAAGCCAAGTTCAATTTAGGGGGCACTTAAAATTTTTTAATTGTGGAGGAAGATCATTAAGGTAGAAGAATAACGTCTGAGTGTAAATCAACATCCAATCACCCACAGTGAGGAGCTGGTACATCAACACACTCAGACAGGAATCATGGATTTGATTAACCTCCCTGGTGACAAATAATGGAGTTTCAGGATGGAAGCAGAAGGTGCGCTCGGCTCACCAACTGTATGGTTCCACTTTGTGGCAATACAGGAATCCCAATTTCACCCCCAAAATTTAAGTCCAGAAGAGTCCTCAAAGATATGACAAATGTCAGCTGAGCGGAACCTGCCTGCTGCAATACTTTATTTCTCTTCTCTTTAAGGCTGCAGAAAATCAGCACACTAGCAAAGCAATTTCCATAATACAAATTCCCCCTATAAATAGCCTGGATCCCCAGGCAGATCCAGTGGTGAGTACCTGGTAGCTTACATTCTATTCCACAAGTTTATTTTCTTTTGAGTCTGCAGGATAAGGTCAATTCTTCCCAGAAATAACAGCTGCTCACAAATCTCCTCCTTTATCTGTAAATACCGTGAGATAATTCATTAAGTTCCATGAAATTAGCCATTTTGCACTCATGAAGTATATTCTCGCAACATGTAGTTCTAGTCAACCTCGTGGTAAAGCCTGTCATGCTTTCTGATAAGCACCCCCTCAATTTGCAAGGAAAAATGCATCAAGAGGAAAGAGCTAGATAACATTGCCCTGATTTTTACACTCAGGTTTGAAACTCCATGATCGTGCAATTCATCCTCAAGCAAGAGAACGTCTTCAGAAAACTTTATTTGTTGTCTGGCTTTCAATTTCTCTGTTTATCTATATGATCTGATGTTGGTGCAACCTTCAGTTAGGTAAGTCTCTGATTGACGTTCACCTATAATCTGTGGTAAAGATCCAATCATCTGGTTTAAAGACTTCTTTAGAATGTCCCTGCTTTCCGGCCACTCTTCAGCACAGGTGACCTTAAGCATATCTTGGTAATTGTTTACAAATCTTGGTGCATCTGTAGCATTGAATTCATGCCGGATTCTCAAATCGTTGTCTCCAAACATCGTATCAGGGAGAGATGGTATATGCAGCTCCTCAGCTAACGTCTCCATATCCACCAACTTCTTACTATGAGTCTTGGGAGCCAATAGCTTCCCAGGCCTCATGGAGAAGTCCTGGAGGTGACTCTGGAAGCCACAGAACACCCAGATTGAAGTGCAGCAGCCTCAAAAGCAGCGGCAGTGGCTGCAGCGGACACCCTCGGGCTGTACTCTTAGAACTGCCATTCATTGAACCAGGTATTTACAACTGCTATGATTCAGTTTCCTCATCTATTAATGGAGATTATAATGTACTCCTATATCACCAGTCCTGGGAAGCCAGTTAGGTGAGATGCAGGTTTTTAGTAACAATTACTGTGTAGTATTAAAATAGTGCCTGATAAACTGCTAATAACTTCACAGTAGGCTTTTCATTTCTTTCCTAATTCTTTGATTGTACCAGTGAGAGGAAAAAATGAGTATTTTCCTGCAAAACCCAGGGCTAGTTTACTAATTCCTAAGTCCCTTCATATATTCTATCATAGTATGGACAACACATAAATCCATTTATTTGTGCATTTTTTTTATTTTAAACAGTTAAACTATTAGCTCTTGAACAGTAAGGCTTAGCTCTGTCCCTAGCTTACTGTGAACACCTTGCACAGTTTGGATTATATGGATGGATGGACCTGTGAATGGTGACATGCACTATGGCATTATACCATACTTCTTTCAAGACAGTGGTTCTCAATCTTCCAAATGCTGTGACCCTTTAATACAGTTCCTCTTGTGGTGGTGACCCCCCCAAACCAACCATAAAATTATCTTCATTTCTACTTCATAACTGTAATTTTGCTACTGTTGTGAATTGGGTGATCTCTGTGAAAGGGTTGTTCAACTCCCAAAGGGATCATGACCCACAGGTTGAAAACCACTGTTCCTGGAAACAGAAGGAAGGCCTTCCTTGTACAGTAGGTTCCACCTTGTCCCAGAGGCTTGCCATGACTTGGGATTTGGAGTTTTTGAGTTTATATTGTCCACTCTTTCTCTCCTTGAATTCTGGACTGTTTGACATGTGGACTGATTTTCACCAGCAGACCAGTTAGGGACTCTTTAAGAGTAACAGAAACAGTAGGTCATTTATTATCTATATACTTCTAAGACATTACTCATTCCCTGGAATCTCTTGGGATATTTCAAACACTCTCAGAGGAACAGATTTCCACTCCTAAGATCGGAAACTTAAGAACAACTAAGAACTTTCTCTGGTATAAAAGAATTAGCATTACTTCCAAAGGAGTAACTTCACATAGATGGTCACTTTTGGCAGTGGGAAAAATCTGTAAGAAATCCCCACAAGTAAGCCAACTGTGATGACATGTCAGTAAACTAGCAAAGCTATGAATGAGAGAGACAAGGGGGGACCTGACTAGGGTTTTGCGAGCAAATCCATCAGCCTCTTTTCATCTCCTTAAGCCCTCATATCAAGGATTTGAAATGTGAGAATAGAGAAGTGAGGGTCTATATGGACAGTCGTCTTCCTTTTGCAGTAGCAAAATTTTCCTACTCTCACTAAACCAAAGCTCTTTGCAGGAAGAAAAGGGGCTTGGTAGCTGTTGCTATTGTTGCTACTGAGTCAATTTACACTCATGGGCACTATGAAATGATGCTTGACCCTAGTCTTGGAAATCTTTATGAGTCTGTTGTTGAGATTATACAACTCCCCGAAATAGTTCTATAGGAGTGCTAATGGCATAGTGGCTGCGTGTTAGACTGCTCACCCTAAGACCAGAAGTTTGACATCACCAGTCACTCCTTTGGTGAAATATGAAGTTTTCTAACCCCATAAAGAGTTACAGTCTCAGAAACACATGGGGCATTTCTACACTGTAATAGAAGGTGGCTACGAGTCAAAATCAACTCAGTGACAGTGAGTTTGATTTGGGTTTTAAGACAGGCTGAAAGCGAGGAGGAAAACACCAGAGATAGCAAATGAGATTGCCTGTGAGTTGAAACTCCAAGAGAGCAGGAAGGCTATAAATTACAAAAAAAAAAAAAAGGAATTGGCTTAAGCCCAAAACTCTGGAGCAAAATCAGTCATGGAACAGATCTGCAAGCCAGTAAAGGGGGAATTAAAAAAACAACAATTTTAGCAGAAATTCAGAAGTGAACACTTGTTCTGACTCAATTCCGTTCTGCTACTTTAGTAAATTCACCCCTATTCCATCCTCGACCTCTATACCTCCATAAAACCAGCCTTGGAAGCCAAGTAGTACATCCATGGAGCCCATCTTCCGAGGGTTCAGAGGCCTCCATGTCCCATGACAACCACGAAGGACTTGTAAACACAGAGAGTGATCACCTCGCAGGGCTATTTCCCATCATCTGTGGTACATAGCAGAGAAAATGGGCAGAGCCACAGGGACCCAGGCTGTCTGCTAACATCTTTCTGAGAAGGGTCCCTGGAGAGGTCATCACATTTTGTTGACACACAATTTGGCTTCTATCTTGGGTCCATTTCACTCACCACCATTAAGACGGTTCTGACTCACGGTTTCTGAGACTGAAACTCTTGAAAAGAATAGCAAGCACTGGCCTTCTCCTTTGGAGCGGGTGGTGGTTTCAAATTGCCACCAGGACTCCTTCACCCCAGATGGAAATGTTTATAAGCTTTTCAGATGTTTCTTAAATTCCAAAGCCTTCTGGGTTTGTGTGATGTCCTCAGCAAGAATCTTGACCAGTCTTAGCCTGCAAGGCACAATCCTTACAGTAGATTGATCCAAATGTGGGCATGTCTGCTAGTTGAAATGGGGGTATCCTTGAGTTTGAGGAACAAAGGAACATAGAAATAGATTTCTGAAGCTGGAAAAAAGTTTAAGGAACGATCCAGGTCAGAACTCCACTTCATTTGTGGTGATACGCGGTTCTTGCTTGGGCCGAATCTGGACCAGGCAGTCTCTTGAAGCAGCCTCCCAAGAAGACTAATAGCATGCTGAACTTTGTAACTCCTGCCTCCAGTATTCTCTCCCTGGGCAGGATGCATCCCCATCTCCCTAGCATTCTGGGAAGCAAGTTTGTAAAAAACTAGATGATTTGCTAACAGGTCATCTCCAGACCCAAACTTCCAACTGCAGCACAAAAACTTCCCTTCCTTTTATTGGCCCGAATGCTTTTTGTTCATGCTATCTGTATATCCTGCCGCCCCATTACCCGAGGTAGCATCCATAACCTAACTCATTGGGTTGTGGAACTCACCTGAGAATTTTCCCTTGCCTTAATGAAGCCTTTCTGTATTTTTCAATCCTGACTGAGCTTTGTCTCCTTACTGGGCATACACCTTTCTCTCTCTTTTTTTGGGGGGGCGGGGCATCACTGCCCTCTGGTGGTCATGGGAGCTACCCAGTGCTGCTCCTCAGAGCCGCCACTGGATTTGAACCCCCAAGTCCATGGGTCACAGTCCGGCATTCAAACACTTGCACCACCAGGGCTCAGCCCCTGTCTCTCATCTTTATGTGCTTTTTCCTTAAATGAACAGCTTCAAAAAGTTTATGCAATTGGGTGTTTTTTTTTCAACCCAATTGAACTGGCCATTTGATAAAGTTACACTCACAGCTATTAATTCTTTTTTCTTATTTTCACTCAAATCAGTGTAAACAGAATAAGGGCCAAACAGAAAATGTTTAAAAACTAAGAATATGCTTGTTATAAATGAATTCCCAATCCCATAAAGGAACAAACTAAATGTACTTTTAAAAAGCTTGGGATATGTAAGTCATGAAAGAGAAGAGATGAATTTTGAAAAGGACATAGCAAATTGATTAAATTTAGCAATGGGCCATCTCCTCTGTAGTGGTGTATCACAAAGGAAGATATTGCCTAAGTATTGCTTTCATATCAGAATACATAAAAATTACATGGGGAGCTGGTTAAAGTGCAGATTGTGAATTGGCACATCTGAGGTGGAAAAGCAATTCTCAGCAAAGGTAAGACCAAAATGAGTCAATTCAAATCCCTATTTTGTACTGTCAATTTTCTTTTAAAATTCATTGATGAGTATCACACATAATTTATATAGCGAACTTATGCACCACCCATTTCCAAAGCAAAAAAAGTCCATTATAAATTTTTTATGTCCACTCATGAAAAATTACTCACCCATCCCCAAACTGCTAAATGACTCGCTCTATTAATCTGAAAAGAGCATAGTGGGATTTCAGTCTTCCTCATGCTGTTCACTGGCTGTTTTCCCTTAGAGAATGTCATCATTATGGCAAAGAAATTATGGTGAAAATAAACATGAAAACAAGGGAAAGACACACATGCACCACACAACAACCAGGTGGGATTGTAGTCACAAAAATGGTGGTGGATGCTCCATGACATCTACAAACTGAATTTTGCTACCTGGCTTTGGGCAAATTACTTAAATTGTCAGCTTGTTAACTTATTTTATTTTATTGCTAAATCATTTTATCGAGGACTTATATGGCTCTAATCATAATATATACATACATACTTTGTGTCAGTATTAACATCTTTTGGGGGGTGGGAAGGGGCAGCTTGTTTACTTATGAAGTAGGCATAATTATACCAGTGTCACAAGGAAATTACAGGGATAAAGGAGATAATGGCAAGATTGGTCTACCACATTATCTAGGACAGAGGAAATCTGCTGGAAATAGCACTTCCCTTCCTTACAGAAACCCAGAGGGCCAGAGAGTATAAAAATATTAACCCTTCACCACTGTAGGTATAGTGGCTGTTTGTAAGTGCTGTCCTGTCACTTGTGATTCATAGAAACCTCATACCACAGAGAAGAGCTCCCCACCACCACCCACTAAGACATTCTCAGCCATGATCTTTATGGATGCAGATTCTCCTGAAAATCCATTTGGTGAGTGTGAACTTTGAATCTTCCCAGTAGCATTTGAGCAAACTATCATCACCCTTGTGCCATCAGGGATTCCCGAGAAACAGGAAATGATCCTCGATTAAGATGCCATGTAAAGATTAAACTGTTAACTGAAAGATTTTCATTAAGATAATCAAAAGAGGCTGAGCCCTGGTGGCCCAGTGGTTGTGTGTGGAACTGCAGCCCACAGGGTTGATGGTTCAAATCCGGCAGCAGCTCTCCAGGAGAAAGGCTGGGCTTCTTACTCCCACCAGGCCAGTGATGGGATCAAAAAAAGATAATCAAAATAATTAAAAATGCCAACCCAAAGTAGTTGATATTAAGGGAATACATTTCTTGACTTATTCTTAGCCCCCAAACATACAAAAGAACAGTGACAAAAAGAAATCTGCTATCTTCAAGTGCATTCCAAACAATAGCAACCCTCTCCGTGCCAGAAGGAGGCACGAGACTAAAATCAGACAGACATTCCTGGATGATGCCAAATAGCTAAGCATTTGACCACTAAAGGAAAGATTGAGGGTTTGAACTCACCCAGAGGCACCACAGAGAAAAACTAGGTGACCTACTTCCAGAAGAACACTGAAAATCCCAGGTAGTCACCCGGAGTCAGAATTGAAAACGCAACGGTAACAGTCCCTTCATCTTACAGAAGAAGATCCACCATTAGGCCTTTTTCCTTCTGTAATACTGAATCCAAACCACCACCCTTTAAGTTATTTGAACACAAGACTTACTCCACCCAGACACCTGATTTTAGCCTTAACCAAAAGACCCAAACCAAGCCAACGACTATCAAGGAGACTATTCTGACCCATCGCAACCCATGCACTCTAAAGACTTTAGTTTGGTAAAGTGCGCTGGTGGGAAAGTTTCTCCCTGCTGTATCCTGAGATCTGAAAGTTAGGTTATTTCCTGTCTGTGTCTTCTGCACACACTGGTCTGTCCCAAACCCAAATATGCCCTTTGATTTAAATTAACATGTCCCACAAATATAAGAAAGTCCTTACCCTCTAAAGATTCAGCTCATTTTCATGTCCCCTTTGTGGAGAGACTGACTGAGTTTACATGAATTGCGTGTACATCTTTCTCAGAAGAAAACATAGCACTTCCACAGCTCTGCGTTGTTCCCAGCATTCCCCAAGGAAAGAACAATAGTTGTGATAAGGTTTCAGACAGAGATAAGACAGACTTGCAGAATAACTGAACACAGGTGACCTCAGAAAAAAAAGCAACACCAGCGTAATGAAACCAAACCAAGTCTGGTGCTGCCATGCGGACTGTGACTCCTGACACCACATCTGGACCAGAGGAAAGCTGTGCTCCACGGGGTCTTTGTTGGGTGTTGTCTTTTCAAAGCACATCAGCAGGTCTTTATTTTGAGATGCCTATAGATGGGTTTGAAACACTGACCTTCCCATCAGTGACTTAACTGTGCACTTAACTGTGCTGCCCAGAGGCTCTTACCAGAAAAATTAGACAAAGTTTTTTGACCAAGATTTTGTGAGAACTATTCTGTCTGAGGGATCTTGTAAATAGCCTGTCCACTCACAAGGAAGGGCCATTGATCTCCAGAAAAAAAAATCAACAGCAGAGAAAATCATGGCAAAACTCTGAAGCCCCATGCTGTGTTCAGGTAATTGCATCACATTTCATGACATTTCAATTCTCCAGACAGGACTTTCTACTCCTGTAAAGAACGGAAGTCTCAGAGACCCTTAGAAGCGGATCTAGCCTGCTTTATACAGAGATGCTACAAATCGGTGTCAATTTGAAATAGAGAGTTTGGTTCGGTTTATTCCTGAAAGGATAAGATAAATAGATGCAGGAGAGGAAAAGAACAATAGCAGCAGCATAAAAGATGAACACCAGCAAATGGAAATAGGAATCTGACTGTGCCAGAAATGCACACCACAAAGGCCTCTGCTGGGGCAAGAGAGAGCCCACATAGTTATCTCTAAACTAGCAGTCAATCAAAGAGGACATGTTGAACAGTTATACAATGTCCCAAGATACAATAAGTCAGTAGCCTTTGAACTTTTCCCTTTCCTACTCAAGGCAATTACTTTAAACTCAAACAGAAGGCTTATGAGCATCTGGCCCTGCTAGGAAACAGGATGTGATGACAAGAATCTGGGTTTCTTCCCCAGAGTTAGAGGGTTCCATGTACATATGGTGCCTGGTGATTTCCAACACTGGTTGAGAGGTACAGCAGTGGTGGCCTTTATTCTGAAGACGGTGTGAAGGAGGAACTAGAGGTGGGGGAGAGGGGATTAGAAAGAGGGAAAGGGCTAAAAGAAGTGAGAGAACAAAAGAAAGAGTAGAAGGAAAACACTACTTTGAGATTGAGGAAGTCACCAGTTCTCTGAGTCTGTCTCTGCCAGAAGACAGTTAAATGATTAACACCAAACTGAAAGGTCGTTGGTTCCAACCTACTCAGATATGTCTCAGCAGAGAGATTTGGCAATCCTCTTCTGATATGTGTAAGGTTCTCAGGAGTCAGAACTGACACAAACACAACTGTGTTAGGTTTTGCTTTATTTTTTTAATTAGAAACTAAGTCTACTGTTACCTATTCCACAGGATTAAACTAAAAATTGTGGAACAAAGGTGCAGAAGTCTTAAAACCTTGGAACACACACACACACACACATACACACACACACACACACAAAACCTTGGAAATCCTATAGGACAGTTCTACTCTGTCCTAAAAAGTCACTATGAGTAGAAATCGACTCTAACAGTAGGAATGAGTTAATATAAAAATTGAATAGGCTAATGTGTAGGCATGATTGCTAATCATTCATGCTGGCTGGTGGTCCTTACTGAATGCTCTTTTGTTTGTGTGTGGGTGTGGAGGGGGTGGTGGTGATGAACAGCTGAGGTAAGCATGGAGATGGATTAACCAGTAAGTAATGAACAGTGATAAATAAGCACAAGTTTCCTTGTGTCTTTTTACTGATTTGTAGTGAATACACTCACTCAAGGTTTAAACTTATTGCCATCAAGTCAATCTGACTTATAGAAAATCTGACTTATTGGACAGTATAGAACTGCCCCTGTGAGTTTTAACTTTTGTCTGAGTAGGAAAAAGTTATTTATGTTTCTACTGCAGAAGGGTTTGTGGTTTCGAACAGCTTACTTTACTGCTTACTTTACAGATGATAATCACTACACCACCAGAGTTCCAAAGAGATGCACTGGCTGGGTAAATAATCCTAAGTCAACCCATGCTTAAAGAGCAGTGATGGTGCAGCAAGTCAAGCACTGAGCTGCTAGCCATAGGCTTTCTCCTCAGGAGAAAGAAGAGACAGCGTCCTCTTGTAGGTTTGACAATTCAAAGAAACAGTTGTACTCTGTCCTAGAGGGTATTATGAGTCAGGGTCAACTTTATGACCATGAGTTTGGTAAGTTTGGTAAGTACTACAAAGCTTAGCAATTCTGTAGAAAGATACAGAATTGGGTTCAAAGACAGATGCCAATCATCTCGTCACCTCCATTCTACCACTACTATCAGTTCTCCACTAGAAACATGTATCATGCCCGTACTCAGATGGTCTTTATGGATATCTTCCCTGTCTTTCTTGTGTGACTTCCATGTATTTCAAGCTTCCTTCTTATTGTCAGAGAATAACACTGTCATTATATTCAGTTGTACAGAGGCTGCCACTGAACTGAAAGGGGCTTTAAGGGCAGGGATGTAGCTCTTCATCATATAACTGCAGCATATGTGTGTGTCCCCATGGCAGTATGAAGACCAAACTATAAAGCAGAACTCATTGCCCTCAAGGTGATTCCAACACATGTCCCTATATGACAGTGTACAACTACACCATAATGCTTCCAAGGTGGCAATCTTTCCAGAAGCGGACTGCCACAACTTTCTCTAAGGGAGTAACTCCCGTTTTTGAAATGTCAGCCTTTGAGTTAGCAGCTGAACTTTTAATCACTGCAATACTATAGCTTCTCACAAAGACAATGTTATATATTCATAAGGTCAGAAGGAAATTAAAGTGGATTCAAAACTTAGAAGACAAGTCACACAATCCTTGCTTTTTGTGGGGGGTGCTGTGGTGCATAAATTGATTAATATTATTTTTGTCTTGTAGCCACCTTGTCTTCAATTGGAATTATCAAGGGCTAAGAATTATGACTAAACCTATGCTCTTCAAGTTCAAAGACATCTTCTAAAAAGCTTAGCAAGAAAAGAAAATTTAGTTTAGATTTGAATTTTTTTCATCCAAACCTATTTAGAAGGGTTCAATAAATCAGTTTAATAAACATTCAACTTCAACAAAGTGCTTTTTCTTTAAGCTCTTTCACAACTTTGTGCAGTTCAAAAGAAATGTAATCTCTTATAGTCTTCCTCCATTTGATCATAAAGACACTGGTTTAAATGGACTTTTTTAAGACTGAAAAAATATCACTCTTTCATTGAAGTAGTTGAAAGGAGCTTTTCCTCTTAAATATAGAGGTCTTTTTCATAAAAGAGGAGTCTAACCATACCAAGATACTGTTGCTTCATAATCTGTGTTTTTTGAAGTACTAAATTTGACTACATAAACTTTCCTACTATTTATATTTTCAGGATATACCTCAGGTTGCAATGGGACATTCAGGACCTCTCAAGAAATTGTTTATCAAAACATTTGAGATTTTTTTTTGGTAATCAAATAATAAAAGGGCATCCAAAATTTTGGTCATCTCTAGCAAAAAAGAGCAATTGAAATAAGAAAAATGTTACTTGCGTCATTCAATGCAGCTAAGACCCCCTTACATGACCCTATTTTCCCAGCCTTTTAATTACCTTCTTTTTCACAGGTGATAATGCTACAAGTTGAATGGCAGACTTTAAAACAAAACTGTTAATAGACACTAAGTTATTGTTCTCTAATTCCTTAGCAAATTGGCTTCTAGCCAACCTTATGTATGGATACCACTGGAAGGATAAAATATGCTAGCTAGTTGGTTATGTGAGAAGAGTGAATTATTTTAAACAAAATATATAACTCATGCCAGTCATGTGCTATTTTCTCAGGAAATCATGTTGATATTATCAAGCAGATGGAAGTAGAATATCTTAGATAATATGTAATGGTACATTTCCTCTGGGATTTTGTTTTTCTCTGCATTTACTCACTAATCATGTATGTGTACCACAATTCCTTCAAATTGAACCAATATTTCAGGTATCCAATACCACTGTAGATGAAGATATGAGCTCGGCTTTATTTCTAAAATAGCCACCAATGTATGACCCAAAATCCACGTTGTTTGGGCTTGAAAAGCCTAGGGTTTCCTCTGGTATCACTCAAGTTCAGCTGCTGAAAACCACCAGCAGCTCCAGAGGGAAAAACGAGACTTTCCAGCCCAGTTAAGATTTGTAATTTTGGAAACCCACAGGGGCAGATCTACCCTGTTCTACAAGGCTGCTATCATTGATATTGTTAGAGTATTGGATTCCTGAAAGGAAGCAACCTCGTCCGAACTTGCTCATTGGTCCCCTCCCTAGGGGACCCTCCATTTGTGCTGGCACATCTCTGATTTGTGCCCAACTCCATACCCTCTGCATCAAGCTGTCTCAAGTGGAAGAGCTCTTGCTCCCATTTTCTGGCAAAGAAGTTCTGCTGTCCTCTTGAAACTCTGGTTTCCTCAGCTAGTGATCATCATGGAGACCAAGGCCAAACACTGAAAGAATGGAATTTAAGGCATTGAAGCTAAACATTTGAAGATGGGCTGAGATGAGATCCAAATAAAAGCCAACAGAAGATAATGTATCAGTGGATATTTAGGAAAACCCCTAAATGCCCCACCGTTCATCATTTTTCAGCTGTGTAAGCAGGTCATGGTCAAGTATAGGGGTGGTAACTTTGATGTAAGATTACATACTTAGAAAGGGGTTTCCACTGTGCTGTCTCCAGTATTGGTGCTTGGAAAAGAGAAAATAATAGCTATTCTATTGAGTCTATCATTCATCAATATGATAGGTGTTACAAGTTGCCAATCACTTGAACCTTGTCAGAATTTTCAACTTTATGGAGAGGGGAGAGCTACAATCTATGTGGTGCATCCATGTTAATGTCCCAATTTGGGGATTGGGCAGAAGGGCTAGAATATTGGACTAGATAGCTATCTGTGTTCTGGTATCTGGAGAAAGGCAAGGCTGTAATGAGATTAAACTTTACAATAGGAGATGCTGAGCAATTTGACTATGATTAATAAAGGTCAGGTTAAGACAGGGAATTTAGGATAGGATAGATGTTCTGAGAAAGGGGTGTTTTGTTTATTTGAAAGTAAAATTCCTTGTTTATTTCTCCACTCTAAGGCCTATCTTAAACTTTCTGCCCATATGGATCCTCATTGAAGCACCCCATAACCCATAGCATGAAAAAGCCTTTGTCAAACTAGTCCAATTGATGAATAGTGTCACCAATGTAACTAAATGCTATAATGGTTTTACAGCATGACGTAGAGTTCATGAAAATTATGAACCATGGAAATCTCAGTAACTGATTGTAGCCCTATTCCTGAAGCCACTGCCAACAACTTCACTGTCTTCAAGTGAACTGTATCATAGATTTGAAAAAAAATCAGCTGCAAAAGTTATAAAAACAGATAAATATAATTAATATGCTAATAATAAAAATACAATGTTACTTAATATTCATATTTCCTACTCACCTAATCTATGATTAGTATCAATGCAAGGGGTTGATGGAACACAAATGTGAAAACCATTGTAAACCAGACCACAGTCTTTCCCATCCAGTTGACTCCATCTCATAGTGAACTCATGGGACAGAGTAGAATTTCCCCTTTGAGTTTCCACGCCTATAAATCTGCATACAAACCCAAAAGCTTCCCCTGCTCCCATAGATCTGCTGGTGAGTTTGCATTACTGACCCTGTGACTAACAACACAACTGCATCCCACTAAGCACCAGGGTTCCTTAGCAATTGTAAAAAAAATAGTAAACGTTCAATAAAATATATAATATGGAGGGCTGAGGCCCTGTGGTGTAGTGGTTGTATGCGGGACTGTGGCCCACAGGGTTGGCAGTTCAAATGCAGCAGCAGCTCTCCAGGAGCAAGGCTGGGCCTCCTACTCCCACCAGGGGGCAGTGATGCCCACTATATATATACATATAAAGTATGGATTCTAATTCTAAGCAGATCATAAAAATATAGTTATTTTATCAAAATATGATATACATAAAGAGGAGGTGAAAACGTACTAAAATGAGGAACACCAACGACCACCACAACAAAAGATTAGGATAATTAAACAACAAATTTCTAGGTTTTTCATAGTTAATATATTTGTATCATGCTGCCAAAAATTATATTTTATGATGCTAAAGTTGCTCTAGAGGCAATGGAAATTAAAAAAGGCATTGCTAATCTTAAAGCTTTTACACAAGTCATAAATTCAAATTAAACAAAAATCATTATGATGTTCAAAAGCTGACACTACAGATGAGTCTAATCATAAAATGTTAAAACTCTTATCCTAACTTATGTTAAAGGTTGAGTTGATGAAATATAGAAACTCTTACAGTAAAGCAGAGAGTGAAAGTTCAGACTGTAAGTTGCACAGGCCATTTCAGTACAAGTCCAAGGATCTCAGGGAAATAGTTTACTTAGTGGCCATCAGCTTTCCTTCTTGGCAATTTTAAATTTTTTAATTTCAATTATTCATAGGATCAACCCTTATAAGTCAAGGCTATCATTAGTTGGGATAAATGGATTTAAGTTTTCATTTCTTCTGAACAGCCAGTGATCCTGAGATCTTGAGAAGAAAGCATACTGAACTTCCAAATTCAACATCAAAAGTTCAGTCCACAATTCCTTGGGTTAGGTCAAGTTCTTCCTGATATCTTCTATCTGATGGTTCTTTCTGCAGTAGAAGCACCTGTTCTTTGTTTCCCTGTATGTCTCATAGCCAACTCCCTTGTATTTTCTCACCATCTTTAGTTCCACTGATAGAATTAATAAATCTACTCATCAAAATAAAAAAATAAGAAAAAAATTAAAGATCTAATGAACAGGAAATCATCAGCAACTAAGTAAATAATAAGAAAATCCATAAATCATATGAAATGGGCACGGAAAGTTGTGTGGGCCACAGAAATCAATAACATGACTGTGATGGAGTGAAATGTCTCACTATGGCTTTTCTATGCAAGTCTTTGTCACTCTCACCCAAAGATTGAGTAGGACTGTGCAAATGAGGCCCGTGTAACACAAACAGGAAGCACTGGCTAGTTTTCATTACCACTAGCTGTAAGGAGGAGCCATCTTTGAAGCACCAGAAGAGAAAGAAACCCAGAGGATATTAAAATGCATATTCCAATGTCTATGTGAAGTGGTGGAGGCCTCTGAAACTAAATGTATCACAGACTGTGGCAGTGAGACGCAGTGCCAAGACCTTCCCCTGATTTGGCCCAAGACAAAGGGACGGTGGGCTAGATTCCTGGCCCACGGAGGTAAAGACCATAGGACCATATGGCTGAGAGAGAGTTGTCTACCAGGTGGCTGAGAGACTGAGAACTGGAGAGAGACTTGCCTGATTGCTGAGGAGACTAATGATGGTATGCTTACTGTTGCT
Organism: Nesogale talazaci; assembly: GCA_004026705.1. Classification (NCBI taxonomy): domain Eukaryota; kingdom Metazoa; phylum Chordata; class Mammalia; order Afrosoricida; family Tenrecidae; genus Nesogale; species Nesogale talazaci. The sequence goes on from PVJH01003149.1 coordinate 82,135, forward strand.
AGCCCTGACTTGTGGTAACCTACGAACACTCCTAATAACCCCCCTTTAATTTTGAGTATGGTCTATGAGTTTTTCGTGGCCACTGCAACAAATGATTGAACCCAGTGTAGATGTAGAGTGGGAGGAACTGTTGGTGTCAGAGTAGGTGAAGAAGGATGGACCAAGTAAACTTGTCTGGCTGTCTCTTGGCAATAGAGAAGCCAGAGGAGATCAGATATGTCCAACTCCATGCCATTTATTGTAATCACACACAGACACACAGCAATACATTTGTACCCATTAATAATTACACTGAAGGTAAATAGATTAAATTCATCAGTCAAGAAAGAGAGGGTGGCATAATGGAAAAGAAAACACGAGCTATCAAGATACAATCTCCAAGAAACATACCTTAGACACCAAGACAAAAGTCAATGTAAACATGTCTATAAAATATATTTGCTTTGGGCTCTTTCCATTAGCGTGCGGCCATAATAGTGCCTAAGTATTTACAAAGAAGCGGAAACTTCCAATAGGCATAAAAAGAAAAAGGAAATTGCCACAGAAATATGACTAGCAGTAGATTAATACAGTTACTGGTGGGACTCCAGAAATGGATATGGGACCATGATTGAGACATTTTAGTAAAAGAATTTATAGAATTGGTCCTGAAACTTTGGACCAAGGAAGTCAAGGGATAACTCATGACTATGTAAACCCAATACCCAAATCTCAATCAAGGATACACCCAGGTAAACCCCTAAATGAGCTTGTCCCTACCTGGGCTGGTTAGGGGGTGGTAGTAATCCACTTTTCAATGTACTCTGCTTGAGTGCAAGACTGTTTGCATTTGTAATTGTCAGAAAGCATTTTGTTGAGGCTTTTCTATGTTGGGATGCTACAGAAGAAATCTGGGCTTTCTCTAGTATCCACAGTCTTCTGTTAACCTAGTATCAGAGTGTATGCCTCATACACATACACACAATATTGCAGATTAGAAAAATTATATGAGGGGGTACCCTAAAAAAAACTGGAAAAAAGCTCCATTCGGCAGAGCTTTATTAGCACACGTTTCCCCACTAGGTGAGCACAGAACAACTTGCACTGAGTTAGTGCACCCAGTGGCATGTCCTGGGAAGGATCTCTGTGATCACAGGGAATTTTTTTTGTAAAATCAGTTTCACTAGAACCTGATGTTTTGTTTTGTTTTGCTTTGTTTGCATGGGGGAGAGGGTGTGAGTTTGTGATGGCCAGTTTAAGGGAACAGTGGGTTGCTGAGAAATTTAGTTTCCTGCTTTGGAAAATTGCTGCAAAAACTGCTATGATGTTGAACACAGCTTACAAACACAGTGCTATGGAAAAAACAGAAGTGTACAAGTGGATTTTTCATTTAGAAAAAAGGTGAAATGTCATTGATAACAAATCTCATTCTGGACATTTGAAACTTTCGAAATGGATAAAAATATTGAAAAAAATTGTGTACTTGTGTTTGAAGACCAATGATAGACCATTGAAGAGATGGAACAAAGTGCCTGGACTATGTTGGAGCTAGTTTCAGGGAATTTTAACAGAAGATTTGGGAATGAGAAGCATTGCTGCAAAATTTGTGCCTTGGATCCTGACTGACTAGGAAAAAAACACTGACTAGAAGCATGCCATACTTTGAAAGAACAGCTCCAAAGTGACCCAAACTTCTTTTCCAAGATAATTACTCATGACAACATGGTGCTATTCTTACAACTCCCAAAGCAAACATCAGTCAAGCTCTTATTTGTAAATTCATCTCTCTTCCCACCACACAATCTTCTCTTCACATTCCTGATGTCCACTCTGGAACAGCCCTCTTTCTAACATATGTGTTTTGAGGAGTAATACTTCTCCTCTTGCCTATAAGCTCATCATCCTCAGAAATTCATTTCAATTTAGGAAGGAACTAAGATCAAAAGTAACATTTTTAGACAATTGGATGAGTGGAAGAGACAGAAATTCACCTCTCAAAATGTCACAGGACATGTATTCTGTTCACATGGATACCGGACATCAGAATATTTTTGTGTCATGCCATTCCCGCCATTATGAGTGTGTAGTGTGATGCTTACGTTGGCACATTATACAGTAATTGATAGGTGGGATAGTATTATGCTTACATAAGAAAACATTCTAATTTTTTTGAAATTTTACATATTTAGCATGGAATGTCCTAACAGTCTCAAAAACTTACAAGGGTAGTTCTCCTCTGTCCTATTGTACTTCCTTGAGTTAGAACTGACTCTATGACAGTGAGTGTTTTACTTTGGTCATGATTTCAGAGATATATGCTTTAAAATATGTCAATAAAATATAGATGAAATAACATGCCAAAATGTGAGTAATGATAAAATGTATGAAGGAGCTTTGAGAGGTCAGTGGGAATTTTTCATTATTATCTAATTCCATTTTTCCACAAATTTTTTAAGCTCCTTCAAATGTCAAAGGGTATATCTGCAATCACTATACTAGTCATTTTACTTTTGTGCCCATTTGGAATTTTATTAATAAAAAATTTTATCAAATACCTGAGTCAATCTTAGTATATGACTTTATTCACACAAATGTCATTTTCATAAATTGTACAATATTATGTGCACTTATGATAAGCCATCCAATATGAGATGAGCATGTGCATTCTCAGTCTTTTGAAATAGACTTATTCTCATGAATATTTCACATTCAAATTATTGGGGGTGGATGATTTAGATATTTAGAGCAATTAATAGCATTTGTATTATGTATTAAAATAACATATAAAACCTATTTAATACAATACAAGGATATTTGCTAAGATCTAATTTAACAAAGAAATTTACCTTCTCAAAAATAAAACAAGATGAACCAAATACCTAATATTTTGATTACATGCTGGTTTCACAGAATAATGTTTTCTATTTCTAGTCATTTGAATTTTTAATATATTTATTTGATTTGATGGAAACAAAGGGATAACCCCTCAAATAGAATTGTACTGGGTGGAGCCAAGCTCAGTACCCATTTCCCCCCACTAACCGATCATTGAGCAACTCACTCTGAGTCAGTGACCCCAGTGGCATCACTTGGGAAGGTACTCTTTGGTCACAGTGAATTTTTTCGTAAAAGTAGATTTACTCAAATCTATTTGTGTGTGTGTGTGTGTGTGTGTGTGTGTGATGGATGATCTAAAAGAACAGGGTACTGGTGTGAAATTTTGTTTCCTGCTTGAGAAAAACACCACAGAAAGTGATGTGAAGTTAAATACAGTTTACAAGGACAGTGCTATGGGAAAAACTCAAGAGTACAAGTGATCTTTTTCATTTCAGTAAAGGTGAAATGTCGACTGATGACAAATTTCATTTTAAACGTCTGTCTAAATGAAACTGAACAGACAAAAATGTTACTGAACAGACAAAAAAATTTTACTGAACAGACAGAAAATGTCCACTCATAGTGCATTTAGAACTCATTCCACCAGGTCAAAAAATGAGGGAGGTGCTGTAAGCCGTCCAAACAGATGAGTTTGAAGAATGGAATTGCAGTTTTACAAATGTATTAAGTACACTGGAGAGTACTTTGAAGGAAATAAGAATGTTTTGTGTAAAAATTTAAATATATAGCTTTTTAAAAAAAATCATTTGGGGGAAGTACTCCCTCATATAGATTGCTTGCCATTAATAAAACATTTTTCTAAGTCTTTCAAATCTTGTGCCATCTTATTACTGATAACAACCTTTGAGGAAGTTGGTACTATTAATTCCCATTTTATAGTTAAGGAACCTGAGATACCCTAACCAATCATCAAATCCACTTCCATCCAGCACATTCCACCTCGGAGCAACCTGAAAGGACAGCATAAAACTGGCCTTGTGCAAAATCTTTTTGGAGTAGGCCGGGGAGCAGCTGGTGGGCCAAGCCACAGACTTTGTTGTTAGCAGGCCCAAGCATAAACCATAACTGAAGTATGGAAGTGCTAAATAGCACAGAAGTTTTTCCGTGACAGCTGTGGAATTTGTATCATGGCAATGCAGGTTTCAGAAAATCTGAGTCCTTAACTACCATGACATGGTGACTATTAAATTGACCGCACTAAGGTATTATTTGATGCTATACAATTTAAATTGTATAATGAAAAAGTGGATTATCCATTATTTGTAGCATGATAATTTTCAAGTGTTCATGAGATGTTGAGACCATAACAAGAGCAAATATGAATATTTTGAATCAAACAACATAGAGAAAATGATATGACTGAAAAATTATCGCTGCTTAAGGATGACTTTTTTCTATAGTCCACTAGTTCCAGAGGCATCTGTACCTTCCCTTCTGCTGTGTTCTCTCCAGTCAGCATTCCTCTCTCTTTGCTGCCAGTAAACATTCACTTTAAAATTTGACTCCATCATCAACTCGATGATGGACTTGCACTGGAGGACTATGTCCCTAACTCTCTTGGAGAGCAGCTGCTGGATTTGAACCACCAACCCAGTGGGCCGCAGTCCCGCACACAACTACTACTCCACCAGGGCTCTTTCCCAATAGACAACAGTTTTATTGGCACATAATCTACATATCATACAATTCAATCATTCAATCATATCAAGGAGAATTGTGCATTCATAACCATATCAGTATTAGAAACACTCCCCAATGGTTAAATCACCTTTAAAGTGAGCTGTGCAATGACCCTCAGTTCTAGTGCTCCTTCCCCACAACCGCCTTCATTTTTTATTCCTGAAATATCTTTTCCCTCCCTATCACTCACCCCCACACCTGCATCCCCCTATCAATCCGTGTATCAGTTTTCACCACTATACATCCACTCCTCCTGTGCATCACAAACTGGAAAACCCAATAAAAAACAAAATCAAAATAAGATGGCAATTATAAAATAATAATATAAATATCAAAATGCAAATGATGAGTACAAAGAAAAAGACCCCCGAAAACATTTGAAAAGCCAGGGAAGCACTTTCTGTCATGAAACAAGTAAGAGACACTTGCATCCAGTACCAACTCAGGTCAGTCCTATAGGGATGTCATCTGGCCAAGTATCTAGTTCAATTCAGCATAATCAAGATTGCAATGATCTCTGCCTGTTAGTAAAGCTGAAGGACTCTGGCCTGTGACCACAGAGGATCTGCCAGTGCCTCAATCTGATCAGACACTTTGCAAATGGATTTGGGGCTCCCACTGTCCTCTGTAGCTTTCTACAAATTGCGTGTTCACAATTTAAGCTCTGAAACTTCTCCCTTCTTCAAATTTGGATTTTGTTATTGATATCTTTGGAGCCCCCAAGCTGGTGTGCTTCTTCCATGTGAACTTAGTTGACCCCACACTTAGATGGCTGCTTGTTTGAATACAAGCCTTTAAGACCCCAGACACTATTCTGATCAACAACTGGCCACCATCTACCTTCTTTAACACAGTATGCTGTAGCACCCTTATCTTGAGTGATCATTTCATGAAGGTGAGTATTGAGTAGGGCCATATTATCAGTACAAAGTGTTCTTGAATTGAGATTAGAATTAAGTAGGAGCCCAGACTCTACTTACTTGCCCATGGGATTTGCACATCTCAGATTTACTCTGGCACTCATAATATGACAACATCTCATCCCTATAATATCAATGGCAACAATAGTAGTCACAGGCCAATCAGCAAACAAGCAGCAGAATGCGCACACACACACACACACACACAAATTTTAAAAGGAACAAACAAAAATCAAGATGTAAGCTGGAAAGTAAATTTTAGAAGTAAATCACAAAGTCTTTTTTCCAAGACACCTCTGGATGGATTCAGGCTTCCAATCTTTCAGTTAGCAGTTGAGGGTATTGATCGTTTGCACAATCCAGAAGCTTCTAATTGTCTCGAAATGTATTATTATTTAGTTGATTTCAGTTCACCGAAACCCCATGGGACAGAGTCAAACTGTGCCTTAGGGTCTCCGTGTAACTTTGTGAAAGCAGACTAGCCTGTCTTTCTCCCATTGAACTGCTAGTAGTTTCTGAGCACTCACTCACCTTTTGGTTAGCAGTGGAGCATTTAACCACTACATATCATCTCTCAAAAAACCACACCAAACTCACTGCCATTAAATTGATTCCAAACCATAGTTATCTGCAAAGGGTTTCGGATACGCTAACTCTTTAAGGGAACAGATAGTGTCCTCTGTTTCTCCATGAGCAGCTGATGGATTTGACATATTGCCTTTTTGGTGAGCAGTCCAATGTTAAGCACCCATGTAAAGGGCTGTGGAAAATCTTTGTTCACCATGTCTTGCAGTATCAGCAGTTTGACGTACCCTAGTGACACCTCAGATCTTACACTGTAGAAACTTTATTTTTATCTTTACAACCATAGTCGTAGACCCTGGAGAGCAGAACTGATGGCATTTCCTTTTTGTATCTCTCACAGTGCTTTGCTCATAGTTGACAGTCAAAGGTAAAGCGTGATCAAGATGAACTATCCCTGTAGATGGATTCAGATGCTAAATGACTATAGTTTCATATGAGTGACAGAAAAATAGTGTAAAATTGGTTGAAATGACAAATGTTTTTGCTACTGTATTTTACCACAATAATTTTCTTGTGCTTTAGTCAGAGCATGAAAAAAAAATCCTGTAAGCTAGTTTAAGAGTACTTTTCATATTTATTATATATTAAAATGAAGCTATTTTGTGTATATAAGATTAAATGAAATATATGATAAGTATAAATTTCAACTGTTGATTTTAACTTCTCAAAGTGGTTACTAGATGTGGCAGTCATTAATCATATCAATTTCAAGATTGGGGGTTTAGGGGTGGTGTACAGCCTTTCAATCAGGAGCTACCCAATGAGAGCTCTGTGTGGACATGACTTTCTCCTGAGAATTCAGGGAAATCCGGCCATGGAGGTGAGAGGCTTAAGTCTCAGTCCTCGGAGACATTGCAGCTGACAAGACACATGGCATCATGCTGATTCCCTGTGAGCCACCCCTGAGGAGAAGCCACGTGGGCTTACCCTAAGGAAACCAGACCTCTGAAGCTGAAAAGCCACATGGAATCTCCTGCCAGTGCTGAGATGCTTGAGAAGCCACAGAGAGTCCCCTGCCAGTGCTGAGATGCTTCTACCACCTCTAGATACACAAGACTCTGCACACACTGGCCTGTGATTGTCCTGGCAACATTGCATGTGCCTCATGAATCTGAAGAAGACCTTATAGACTGGTATTGGACATATGGGCTAATATAAGACTTATGGAGTTGGACTGACTGTGTTGGGATGCTTTCTCAATGTTCCATTCCTCTTGTATGTAAACCTCTCCTGTGCATGTTTATATACATATGCATGCTTATGAATTTGCTTCTCTAGTCTACCTGAACTGACACACTGGAAGAGTTAAAATGATATGTGCTATATTTGTGCTTTACATAATATTTTTATTGATTAATATTAATGTGGACAACAGTGTAGTAGAAACCTAGTATAACATGGCTTATGCTATAAATCAAATTGTCTTCCTCAAAACTCACATACAGACAGTAACACTCTAAGAATAGCTTGTGAAGTATGTGTAGTGCCACTCACTCATAGAAAAAATGATAATACCACCAAACCTCTATGGAACTAAAATGATGCAGTGGTCAAACAGGATAAATAAAACAAATGAATTGGAAATTCCCCCAAACAACTTTTCTTTGCCCCTGGAAAATAAAGGTATGCAAATCATCAAATGCATTCTTCATTGCATGTATGATGAACTAAAAATTGGAGATATATACTCGCACTACCTTCTCCCAATCCCATTTTACCATCCTCAGCACCGTGACCAATATCCGCTGGTCTAAAGCATTCTTCCAGTCAAAGTCCCCAGGAGACACTCAACTCTACAGGGGTTGGTAACGGGAGATAGACAGTCATTCTGCTCCATTGTTGGGAACTGTTTAGTGAAGGTCATTGACATCTGAAGCAAATTTTGTACACCTTATCTGGAAAGAATGGTAGTTTCTGGTCCCTTCAATGAAAAAGGGCAATTTATTCCTTAGCTTTCCATTATAAGTATAAAAAAGGAAGCTCAGAATAGAATAATACTTACCTTTACTTTTCCTCCAACTTCCAAGTAAGAGAGGAAAAGCCATTGATGAGTATTTATTAGCTAAAGATAAAGAGCACTTCAAAAATGAAAATAGCCCTGATACACACAGCATTATCCTGATTGCAGAAAATGTAGACTGAAGAGAAAAGGAGATCTATAAACTATCTCCTGCAATTGGCTTCATCCCTCATGCGCTGCTCAGATTCCTTTGTCCCTCCCATGATAAGAAATGGTCTTGATGGTTCTCGTTAAAGCCAAGAACACATTCTTTTCTTGGTTACATAAGCTTCTAAAAATAGCAATTTATCATGGAAATGCAAAATGACCTTTGGTTATAGTGTTTTGATGGACTATTAAGTTATTGCAGTGTATTTTCAGCTGCACAGTATAATTAAAGATAAAAATCATTTCAGAGACTTTCAAACTTTAGTAAAATATCAGTTTTATTCTTTGGACATTTTTTCCATTAAAAAAGAAAAGAAAGACAACCCCGACAAAATATTTCTCATGGTCAAAGAAGTTTCAGCTTGGAGGTGGAGACGAGTTTTCTCCCGGTTACTAGGGTCTACTGAAAAAGAGAAGTTGAAGTCAAAGTGTACTTTACTTTTGTCTGCCTGTCTAGCTATGGTTGATAAGTGCATACAAAGTAAAAGAATCTCAAAAATTAACTGGCAGAATACGTCAAAGCAATGTGCTGTTCCATGATCTCTTTCCTTAAGTAGAGAAATGGTCTCAAGAGATAATAGCAAAAAGAAAATTAATTTTTAAAAATTTAAATTGATACCAGCCAATACTTTCAGTAGACCAAAACAAAACACAAGCTCACTGCCATCGAGTCCATTCCAACTCATAGCCACCCTACAGGACAATGTAAAACTGCCCCTGGCTATCTCCAATACTCCAACTCTTGATGGGAGTAGAAAGTCCCCTCTTTTTCTCATTCATGTGAGATTTAAAATAGCTGTTTTCTCATGTGAGATTCATGTGAAATTAAAAATAGCTGTCAAAATTAATAATCAAGGCCAGTGCCCTGTCTCCTATCCTGGATCATTCTCTTTGGCACATAGTGAATGAACAAATTAATGACAGAATGAAAGAAGTGACATAAAAGAGTGATGAACTCAAAAAACACATGGATATAGCTAGTTTGATGGACCAATGGACCACAAAAGCACCAGTCTCCACAAGTGGAAGACCAAAAATAGAAGGCTCCAAGCTACCATTACCACCTAGTTGGAAAAGGATCACATTACAAGAACATGGGCAGATTGGGAAGAAAATGTGGGAAAGACCCTCAAAATCATAAAAGAGACTAGATTTACTGGTAGATAGAGACCAGTAGAGTCCCCAAGTTTAAAGCCCTTAGTCACTCTTTAGGTCTGGTGCTGAACTTACCCCCTCATTAGAATAATCAAACTTTTAAGATAACAAAGGCAGCACTTAACCAAGGACAAAATTTAGAGGGTTAGGAAAGATGAAGGAATGGACACTGGAAACACAGGGAGGAAGTGGAATAAATGATGGTACATTGAAGAGTCACAGTAGATGATTTGCAACAAAACGTGGACTAATTATTGAATATAAAACTGATTATTTGCTGTGTAGACCTCATAATAACCAAATTCATAATAACTAAAGAGAAAAAAACAGTGATACAAACAGCACTTGAGTATTCTTGAGTTACCCTAACCGAATGTCATTAGCTGTGATAGAGTTGGCCCCAAACTAATGTCAATCACCATGTACAGCAGAATCAGACGGTCCTGGTATACAGGGTTTTGATTGGCTGATTTTTGGAAGAGATCACCCCAGATCTTTTGTTGTTATCTGTCTTGCTCTGGAAGTTACATTAAAAAATTTTCACCATCATGGAAACACTCACAGCCTCACTGTCAGGCAGGTCCTGACTGCGCATTAGGTGCACTGGCCAGGAATCTAGCTCAGTTCTCTGTAAGGAAAGCCTTCACCTTCCAGAATACCAAGGTGCTAAGTGGGCTACAAATGGCAGAGAAAGATGTGGGAGGAGAGGTGTAGAACATTTTTCACCAGTACAATAGTCAGGAAAGCTTCCAACACAGTCAACTCTGTTTTTTTTTTAAAAAAAAACAACATATGCAAATAATCCATGGCATTTTTTAATCTTCAGTGCACACTGAATTCTCTATCATCAATTAACACACTCTGCTGGGTCCTCTCTCAGAAACCAATAATCATTTGTTCAAAAATTGGAGGGACATTTTAATATTTCATGAAACTTATCTTGCTATTGTCTCCAAACCACCTAACAGCAACCTATGGCATGGGTACTATTATTATTATATTCATTTTTTGGCGAGGAAATCAAGATGGAAAGAGATAAAGGAGCTGAATGTCCCAGCTGGTAAATGACAGAATCAGGCTGAGCCCCTCGCCTTTCCACTTATTACATGTTGTCAGGACATATTACACTACCCCACACTTCTTCACAGTCACAACTTATTGCACTACTTATAAAGTACTTCTGCACATTAAATTTAAAACAATTCTTCACCTGCATCATAATTAAAAAAATGAACAGTAATTTTCTATGGTTTTCCTTATTCAATGCCCAGCTTTCACATGTATGCAAGGCAATTAAAGATACCACCACGGTGAGATGCACCCTAGTCCTCAAAGAGCCTTGCTTTTCAACACTTTAAAGAGCTTGTTGTGCAGCAGTTTGGCTCTTTCCCTTCATCCAGGCAGACAGCTGTTACTTCCCATTACCATCAAGTCGAATGCAAAGAGCAGAGTTGAACTGCCCCATGAGGGTTCCAAGACTGTATATCTCAGAGACGCATACTGTAAACCTCCTTCCCATGGAGCACCTGGCGGATTTGAACCACCAATTGTTCAGATAGCAGTCAGCGTTTTGAAAATTGTATCACCTGGGCTCATCCTTAGTCTTTGTTCCTGGGTCTTGGACATTTTAATTTAGCTACAAGGTGATTCTTTCTCCTTTGTTATAATTACTTACTCAGGAGAGAATGGACCCTAGGTGCATCTCAGTAGGCAATCTCATGCCTAGTGGGGAGAAAATGCTGCCCAGTCATGCACCCTCATCATAATCAGTTACAGACAATGTTTTGTTGTGATTGACAGGGTTGCTATTGACTGATTTTGAGTAGCAGACCTATAGGTCTTTCTGGGTAGTCCATCTCAACCCGGAGGCTCTGCTGAAACCTACTACTGCCATGGCAACATGGCATCACAATGACAGACAAGTAATAGCTGCACATGAAGTGAGCTGATTAGGAATTGAACCCACGTATCCCATGTGGTAGAAGAGACCACCCAATGTCCTTCTGCTAACACTCCTAAGGCAATGCCATGGGAAGGGAGAGGAATGTAGAGCTCTGGGACTTAAAGACATAACCTCCATTATGCAACCTTTTAACTATTTACTAGGCTAATGCCAACCTAAGACAAAGTATGCTTTGTGGCAATCCAGAAAGAGTGATGCTGTCATTCAATTAATTCACTGCTTAGTGGCGGCAGAGTGTTTATGTGTAAGTCCATGTGCAGTGACAAGGCTGATGGATGAGGACAGATAAAATGATGACTAGTGGGTTTTTATTCTTAAATTCTCTTTCTAAAACTTGCCCAAACTCAGATGGACTAACCTGAGGAAAAGATCATATGGGTGGTCATAAACTTAGATCACAAACATATGAAAGATCATATGCTTTAATGATCTGTATTTCTGATGTTTGGATTCATGCCCTCATGTCTTTCTACATGGCTCTGGTCCCTTTTACTTTCAAGATGCTGACACCCAGTGAGAGGTAACCATGCTATGATGTGGCCTCTGTCTCTGGGTTGTTCCACAATGCCACCCAAATCTGGAATCCAAAGCCATTGACTTGAATCCTGAATTTGTGTGTGACTTCTGCCAAGCACCAAGATAGCCAAGAGCCAGGATTTCTTCCGAGAACTGAACATCATAAAATCTACTGTTGCGAAAATGAAAGCTTAATGAATCATAGCTAGTCTACCACAAAATGGCACTCACCAAATCTTGACACATACTCACTTATTGTGTATATTTGTGGTAAAATCTTTTAAGAAAATGTAAATAATTTTCAGAGGAAAAATGCAATGGACATTCAAATAGCGATGGAGCAAAATCAGGCCACAAAATACTAAGTGGGTAGGTTGTAAACCAGGAGAGTAAGAAAGGGGGGTGTTAAAGTAGCTTGATTTTATGTGTCACATATTCATTGAAAACTCAGTTCCTGAGACTGACACACAACTGCACTAGCCCCCTCGCTGCCCTGAGAAGAGTTTTCCATCATTTCATTAAAATAGAAAGAATCTGACCCCATATTGCTCAATATGATGATGAGTTCCTCAATAGTTAAGGAGTTATTTTCAAATGCATTCTTTCTTGCAGCTCCACCCCATGGGACACTGTAATAATTCCTGGCCTTCTACAACTCGTGGCTGCTGCTTCCCTCCATCTAACTGAGCAGATTTCCAAACAAAGTCCCTGTGCTATGTGCACAGACCAGCCCTCCTGAGCTGCAAGTCAGCCTGTTGAAGACTCCAAGCTGAATTTATTTCCCACATCTTGAACACATTGCTCTGTCCCCAACCCCTCCCTCCAGCCCCCATTCTTCCCCGCCCCCACTTCATTCCTAAATCTTACAGCCACGACAGAAATAAATGAGCTAGAGGCACAGGTCACACCTGGGAGAGCAGTAAACGTTCTGTGGGAAATCAATAGAGAGGATGGGATTCTCCAACAGCTGAAGCAGAAGGAATGGTGCATTGATGGCTATACATTAACCAAACAAAAGAGTCTGAGAACAGCCTTCCAAGGAGGGGTCAGGGCACTTAGGCTTCATTGATCTCAATACCTGAATCTGTGCTTCAGGAGTTTTTTACTCAGGATGGCTATATGTTACCGCTGAAGGTCTTTGAGAAAACCAAAAATTATAGTCAGACTGCAGATGCTAACTCTGGGCAGATAAGCCTCTCCTCTATTGTTGCTCAAAGAGCCTTGGATGCTTAATGGGTAACATTTTGCCTGCTAGCACTGATGTCAGAAGTTCAAACCCACCGGCTGCTCCGTGGGAGATGGAGGAGGCTGTCTGATCCCTTGGAGACCGATAGCCTTAGAAACCCTGGGAGGCGGGTTTACTTTGTCCTAGGGGTTGTTCTGAGCTGTAATCAACACAGCGGCAGTGAGTTCTGAATATCGACTGGGTGGTACAAACTTTAACACACAGGACATTTAACCAAAAGTCTGGACATTCAAGTTCAACCCAGAGGAGCCTCGGAAGAAAGGCCTGGTCATCTACACCATCCCAACCTCAAAATCAGTCCTATGAAACCCTGTAGACAGATTGGCAAAGAATGATGAAAACAGAGAAAGCCATTGGGAAGTTTGATAAGTTACTGAAGACAAAAAATGATCTGCTCTATACACTGTAACCTAATGCACAATAAAGAGTTAAAAAAAGAAGATTCTCTGGAGTGCAGCTGTTCTCTTGACACACAGGAGATCGCCACATCAGAGATGACTCCATGGCCACTGGTTTGGTTATGGTTGTTGGCAGCAAGAGCCAGGATGGAAATGTAAATGGAATTCCTCAAGGCACAAGTGGGATATATTGTGAGCAGAATGAGCTTTCAGCTCTGACAGACACAGATTCCAATCTTAGCTTCACCTCTTCACAGCTAAAGAATTTGAGGAAAACCCCATTTGTAAAATGCCAATATCAAACAAAAACATCTGTTTTATAGACAATTGTGTAGATTAAATGAATACCAGATATAGAGACCTGATGTAAATTCACCAGTCAACAAAATGCTAGATCTCTACTACCTCTCCTTCTGCCCAAGTATGGTTTTCAAATCCTATGGTTTTCTATACCTTTTCCTTCCGCACATCTTTCACAAAGGTCCTCTCTGATGGAAATTTAATGCAATAGTAAATTGAATTTCTAGAAAAGTGTTTTCATTATGTCAGAAGTCACAGAATGAGGTAGCTTAGGAGGTCCCTGTGTACCCCATAATCACAATAAACTCCCAAATGCCTCCCCGAAGCAAGCAAAGAATCTAGGATGAAGCAGCATGCTGATTAAACAAATGAAATAAGGAACCTCTCTTTAATTTTCTCATTGTTAGAAGAGGATCTAGAATATCAAATCCTAAATTGAGTCAACACGAATTCCCTTCCAACCTGAATGTGACTCCAAGTAGTACGTCAGTCAATCTTTCAGTTTCTTAGAATTGCTGGGACATCCTCAGCTCTATACCAAGACTCTCTAATGCTCCCTTATTTTACCATGGGAGATAAGAAAGACTGTCAGATTTGAGAAGATAGCAATGGGAGGAAAATTCCTCAAGATAATACAAGCTATATGTGAAAAACCAGCAGTCAATGTTGTAGTCAATGAAGAAAAAACTAGCACAATCCCACTGAAAAAGTGGACCAGACAAGGATGCCCCTTATCCCCACTTTTATTTAATATCATACTGGAAGATTTAGCTAACAGGTTAAGGTGAAGAAAAGACATCATAGGTATTCACCTGGGAGAGGAAAATGTGAAATTATTGTTATTTGCAGATGATATGATTTTATATATGAAAAGTTCCAAAAGCTCCACAAGGAGAGTACTGGAAGCAATAGAGGAGTATGACCGAGTGGCAGGGTACTAGATCAACAAACAGAAGTCTATCAGACTTCTATACCCATGGGATAAGACCAAAGAAGAGGAAATTAAAAAGGTGGCACCCTTCTTAATAGTCAAGCAAAAATGGAAGTATCTATGGATATACCTGAATAAAAGAACAAAAGATCTATATGAGGAACACTACAAAACACAATTGCAAGAAATCAGGAGCAACCTCAACAAAAAGATGAATATCCCATGCTCTTAGATCAGAAGATTCAATATAGTAAAGATGTCAGTGTGAACCAAGGCGCTATATAAGTTTAAAGCAATTCTGATAGAATTACCCTCCTCTTTCTTCAAAGAATTGGAAAAAATTATTACCAACTTCATATAGAGAGGGAAAAAGTCCAGAATTAGCAGAGAACTCCTCAAGAAGAAGAACACAGTGGAAGGGCTTGCTTTGCCTGACTTGAACATATACTATACAGCCACAGTGGTCAAAACTGCATGGTATTGGTATAATGAGAGATATTCAGACTAATGGTAAAGGACTGAAAACACAAAAATAAAAGTATCAGCATATAGAAAATTGATCTTTGATAAGGACCCAAAAAATATCAAATGGGAAACAGATGCCCTCTTCAACAAGTGGTGCTGGAACAAATGAATATCTACCAGCAGAAAAATGAAGCAAGATCCTTATCCTACTTCATGCACAAGAATAAACTCAAGGGCTGAGCCCTAGTGGCATAGTGGTTGTGTGTGGGACTGCAGCCCACTGGGATGGAGGTTCAATTCCAGCTCCACAGGAGCAAAGACTGGGCCTCCTACTCCCACCACCAGAGGGCAGTGATGCCAAAAATAAAAAGAATAAACTCAAGGAGGATCACAGACCTCAAGGTAAAACCCCAAATTATTAGGGCCATCAATGAGGGATTTGAAACCAACCTGAGTATATTGGCACAGGGAATACATAAACTATCAGAAATAGGGAAGGACACAAACACAGAGAAGGCACAGAGTGAAAAGTGGGATATACTGAGGATAAAAATCCTGTATACATCAAAAGAATTCATCACAAAAGTAATGAGAGCTCATGGACTGGGAAAACATCTTTAGCAATGACATATCAGACAAAGGCCTTATTACTAAAATCTACAATACCATAATAGCTTCCAAAAAGAAAAGCACTAAGTGTCCACGGGGAGGTGGACAAAGGACCTGAACATAAGTTTCACAAAGGCAGAATTCTGAATGACCAAAAGATGTGATAAAATGTTCCCAATCATTACCCATAAGAGAAACACAAATTAAAGCCATCTAACACCCTTAAAGATAGCCCAATTCAAAAAATCAGAAAGCCACAAGATTTGGAGAGGATGTGAAGAGACAGGAACTCTCATCCACTTCTGTTGGTCCTATAGGAATGCACAACCAGTATGGAAATCGATTTGGTGATATCTAAAACAGACGGAAATTGAGCTACCATATGACCCAGTATTTCCCCTACTGGGCAGATACCCAGAAGAGGCAAGAAACAAACCGCAGTCGGACATCTGGGCCCCAATGCTCATCACAGCACAGTCCACAATTTCAAGGAGTTGGAAACAATCCAAATTTCCATCAACAGACGAATGGATTAAAAAGCTGTGGTGCATACATACAATGGAGTACTATGCATTGCTGAAAAGCAGTGGTGAACACATGAAGCATATTGCCATATGGGAAGAAATGGAGGAAAATAAACTAAGTGAAGTAAACCAAGCGCAAAAGGAAAAGTACAACGTGAATCCACTGAGCTAAGCTTTAAAAAAAAAATAAACCGCAAAGGGGGCATAAAAGGGGTATTGGGAAA
The DNA here is from genome assembly GCA_004026705.1 of Nesogale talazaci. Classification (NCBI taxonomy): domain Eukaryota; kingdom Metazoa; phylum Chordata; class Mammalia; order Afrosoricida; family Tenrecidae; genus Nesogale; species Nesogale talazaci. The sequence continues at coordinate 98,695 of PVJH01003149.1, forward strand.
AAGCCACTGCATACAGAAATTCCTGGGTGAGACCCAGGTAGAATGGGAGGGACCAAACCCAATTCAGGGCTACATATGGCAGCCAACTGAGGTGGGGAGGTGGGCGCAACGTGTAATGGGGGAATGGAACCCTAACTCACGCAAGGGGAGTGTATTATTTATATCCCCACAGGTAAAAAGGAGCCAAATTAAAACCCAGTATTCCAGGATGTGAATACAGTATGACGGTATGGAGCGGGGAGCCAGTGGAGAGGTGAGGGTCCAGACCCAATCCTAACTACATGACCAACTGCCCCTCCTACCAGGAGAGTTTGCTTTGGAGGTTAGCACAGAGGCTACAGCTCAGAGAGGGATATGTCTAATCAGAGCATAGGAGATAAAATGAAGGGGGGAGGAAGAAAGAGTGGAATATATCTTGGCCCACCAAGCCTGGAGAACAATCTCTCCACTCAGCACAGCCATTGCACAGAGAAGACCATATGACCAGCCCCACTATGAAACATGGTGTCCCTCACTGACAAGGCTGGAGAAGCAGAGTCGGGAGTGTACTCAGTCTGACTCCTCCACACCAAGGCAAGGGCATGCAGCAGAGCTGCAGGAGGGACAGGGCATGGAGGTCCTGAAGGAGTGCCAAGGATACACTTTGGGGTCGAGATGTGGCACCCCATCGGATTCAACTGGAGGGACACTCCTGAAGGTCAACGAACAGAGCTTGGACTTTTTACAGGTTTTTAATTTATTATTATTTTTTCTTTGTTACTTACTTATACATTTTTCCTGGGCATTGCTTTTTTGTTGCTGTTATCATAGCTTTGTTTTCATTTGTCACTTCATCTTGCAATGTCTTTTTTTTTTTTTTGGTATATATTATTATCTCTGCAAGTCTAACTAGATAAGATAGGCTGGATAAACAGTATTGAAAAGAAAACAATGAGACTGATGGTTCCAAGGGGACATGGGAGATGAAGAAGTGGGGAAAAGGAGGTGGTGGTGTTCATCTCAGGGATAAGGGAATAACAAGTGAGCCAACATCAGTGGCAAGGTGGGTGTAACAGATCAGATAAGGATTGATCAAAAGGAATGTAACAGAAACAAATTACTGAAATCCAAATGAAGGATGAGGATGATAATGGGAAAAGAGAAAAGTAAAAGTCAATAGAGGAAGGAAATAGGAGGGATCTACAGAAGTCTAAATACAGGCATAAACATAGATGAATGTATTTGAATATGAGGATGGGTGTGTTAGTCTGGGTAAACTAGAGGAACAAATGCATAGACGTGCATATGGATATAAGGGTATGGCTTATATGCAAGAGGAGTGGGACATTGAGAAAGCATCCCAACTCAGTCCAGTTCAAAGTCATAACTCTGATATTAGCCCATATGCCCAATATCAGTCTATTAAGTCTGCTTCTAACTCACGAAGTCACAGGCCAGTGGATGCAGAGTCCTGGCGCCAGCAGGTGTCTCCCCATGACTCCTTGTTTCCAGGTTTCAGGGTCCATCAACAGCATCCACTGGTGGTAGAAGCAACTCAGCACTGGCAGGGGTCTCCACATGGCTTCTCCAGCTCGAGGTCTGGTTCCATCAATGCAAGGCAGCATGGCTTCTCCTCCAGCTCCCCCAGCTCCTTGGATGCTGCCATCTTGTCTAATCCACAGTTCGTTTTCTCTGAGACTAATTCCCAACAACTGGGGAGATAGCTTCTCATTTCCATGAGGGAAATATTGTGAGATTTCTCAGAAGTCTCAGGAGAAAGCTATGCCCACAGGGAGGCCTCATTGGCTACTCAATGGCTATCTCAGATTAACTGGCTAGACTCCACCCCTACATCTCAATCATGAAATTAACATAAGCATCTGACGGCCACAATGGGGAAATAGATTTATGTGCATATACTTATAGGGTTAGCATTAAGGCATTTAACCTTAAGGCATTAAGGTTTAATGTGGACATTAAACCTCCATTCAAGTACTTCCTCAATGGAAGAATACTTTGTTCTATTAAATTGGCTTTCCTTGATGCTCACCTTTCCAATGCAATCAGTAAAGACAAAAGTGTGCACAAGTAAAAGTGGAGAAGAAAGCTGACAGTGATGATGGCAACAAGTGTGCAAATGTGGCCTACATACAATTGATGTATGTATGGATTGTGATGGAAGTTGTATGAGCCCCCAATAAAATGATTTTTTTTTAAAAAAAGAGGGGGGAAAGAGGAGCTTATATCAAGGGCTCAAGTAGACAATATTTGGAAATGAAAACGGCAATATGTGTAAAAATATGCTTGCTACAAATGATGGTATAAGAATGGTATAAGAACTGTAAGAGCCCCCAATAAAATCATTGGGGGAAAAAAGGAACTGGCTGGTGCCCAGCTATCAAGATATAGCATCTGGGATCTTAAAGACTTGAAAGTAAACAAGCAACCATCTAGCTCAGAAGCAACAAAGTCCTCATGGAAGAAGCACACCAGTTTGTGTGATCATGAAGTGTCAATGAAATCAAAGAACAAAAATCATAGCAATGATCAAAGAACAAAAATCATATCATTACGTGTCAATCTTCCTGATATGGTCGCTGAAGACAAAGGTGTGCATAAGCAAATGTGGTGAAGAAAGCTGATGGTGCCCAGTTATCAAAAGATAGAGCAACTGAGGTCTTAAAGACTTGAAGGTAAACAAGTGGCCATCTAGCTCAGAAGCATCAAATCCCACATGGAAGAAACACACCAGCCTGTGTGACCACAAGACGTTGAAGGGATCAGGTATCAGGCATCAAAGAACTAAAAATTATACCATGGTAAATGAGGGGGAGTACAGATTGAGGACCCAAGGTCCACCTGCAGGGAAGTGATATCCTCTTTCAGAGGGGTCATCAGAAGGAGACAAGCCAGTCAGGGTATAGTATAGCAATGATGAAATATGCAACTTTCCTTTAGTTCTTAAATGCTTCCTCCCTCCCACTATTATGATATGAATTCTACCTTATAAATCTGGTTAAGCCAGAGGATGCACACTGGTACAGATGAGAACTGGAAACATAGGGAATCCAGGCAAAGGATCCCTGTAGGACCAGTGGGGAGAGTAGGGATACTTGGAGGGTGAAAGGAAGGTGGAGTAGAAGGAGGGAACTGATTAAAAGAATCTAAATATAACCTCCTCCCTGGGGTTCGGACAACAGGGAAGTGGGCTAAGGACAGTGTATCGGACAGTGGACAATATGACAAAATAACAATACTTTTTAAATTATCAAGGGCCCATGAGGGAGGGCAACTGGGGAGGTAGTGGGAAAAGGAGAAACTAATACCACGGCTTAAGTACAAAGAAAATGTTTTGAGACAGATGATAACAACAAACGTAAAAATGTGCTTCGCGTACAATGGATGCCTGTGCAGATTGTGATAAGACTTGTATGAGTCCCCAATAAAACAGTTATAAAAAGGTTATCTTGTGAAACTTCAGAATTTCACAGATTAAATGAATCAGTGGTTGGGAATTGATTAAAACAGAAAGAAAGACTGTTAGAAACGCATTTGACTTGTTCATTTGCCTTTGCCTGTATTGTTGTTAGGAACCATTGGGTCAAGTTAGTACGGGTTCACAGGGATCCTGTTTTTAAGATAAATTATTTCATTGGGGCCTCTTACAGCTCTTACCACACTCCGTACATTAATTGTCTCAAGCACATTTGTGCACATGCTACCATCATCATTTCCAAAACATTTTCTTTGTACTTGAGCCTTTGGAGCCCTTGAACTCTTTTTTTTTAAATCACTTTATTGGGGGATCATACATTCTAATAATATATGCATGCATATTTTGTGTCAGTATTTATGTCCTCTTTTCACAATGCATACATACATCCGTTGTATGTCAAGCACATTTGTACATTGGTTGCCATCATCATCCTCAAAGCACTTACTTTCTACTTCAGCCCTTGGTATCAGCTTCTCATTTTCCCCTGCCTCCCTACTCCCCTTTCCCTAATGAATACTTGATAATTTATAAATTATAGTTATTTTGTCATATCTTACACTCTCCAATGCCTCCCTTCACCCACTTTTCTGTTGTCCATCCCGAAGGGAAAAGGTTATATTTAGCTCCTTGTAATCAGTTTCCCCTTTCTACCCCTCCCTCCCTCCACCTTCCTAGTATTGCTACTCTCAGCACTGATCCTGAAGGAATCATCTGTTCTGGATTCCCCATGTTTCCAGTTCCTATTTGTACCAGTGTCCCTCTTCTGCTCTAGGCATATTTAGAAAGTAAAATTGGGATCATGATAGGGGATGTGGAGGTGGGGAACTAGAGGGAAGTTGCATGTTTTTTCATTGCTATACTGCACCCTGATTGACTTATCTCCTCCCCATGACCCTTCTATAAAGACATGTCCAGTTGCCTACAGATGGAACTTGGATCCCTAGTCTGCTCTCCCCCTCATTCACAATGATTTGATATTTTGTTCTTTGATGCCTGATACCTGATCCCTTCAACATCTCATGATCACTTTGTTGCTTTTGAGCTAGATGCCTGATTATTTACCTTCAACCTTTAAGACCTCAGATGCTATATAATTTGGACAGCTGGGTATCATCAACTTTCTTCACTACTTTTATGTACCCATTTGTCTTCAGTGATCATATTGGGAAAGTGAGTACACAATGATGCTTTTGTTTTCTTTGATTCCTGCTACCTGATCCCTCCGTCAACTGGTGGTCACAAAGACTGGTGTGCTTCTTCCATGTGGAGTTTGTTGCTTCTGAGCTAGTTTGCTGCTTGCTTATTTTCAAGACTTTCAGACTCCAGGCACTATATCTTTTGATAGCTGGGCACCATCAGCTATCTTCCCCACATTTGCTTATGCATCTGCTTTGACTTCAGCAATCATGTTGGGAAGGTGAACATCATGAAAAGTCTGTCTAATAGAACAAAGTATTCTTACATCGAGGGAGTATTTGAGTGGAGGCTCAATGTCCATCTGCTATCTTAATACTAAACCTATAAATATATGCATATAGATCTATTTCCCCATCCTCATTGTAAATGTATTTACATGTCTTTATTTAGACCTCTATAAATGCCCTTTGCCTCCTAGTTCTTTTCTCTATTTCCTTTTACTTTCCTCTTGTCCCACTATCATGCTCAGCCTTCATTTGGGTTTCAGTAATTCCTCTCGATTATATTACCCTTGATCAAGCCCTAACAGACCTCCTACAGCCTCCTCACCACTGATTTTAGATCACTTGTTGTTCCCTCGTCCCTGGGTTTGTTAACACCAACTCTCTTTCCCCTGCTTCCCCCTCTCCCATATCCCACAGAACCATCAGTCCAATTGTTTTCTCCCCAGATTGCTTATTCAGCTTATCTTATCTAGATAAACCTGCAGAAATAATAACATGCACAAAAACAAGGCAGAGCAAAAGATAGCAACAAAACAAAGCAACAACAGCAAACAAAAACCAATGGGGGAAAAAAAGAAAAGTCTGTAACTAGTTCGAGGACTATTTGATGACCTTTAGGAGTGTTTTCCAGTTGAGTCTAATGGGATGCCACACCTTGGTCCCAAAGTCTATTTTTGGCATTGCCTTAGGACTTCCTTGCTCTACTCCCCTTACTGTTCTGTTGCACTCCCTTTATGTTATTGACTCAGGTTGTGGGATCAGATTAGGCGCAATTCCCACCTTTTGTCTCCAGCATTGTCCTCTGTAGGGCTCTGGGTCAGTGAGAAATGCAGTGTCTCGTAGTGGGGCCAGCCATGTAGTCTTTTCTGTGGTTTGGCTACTCTGAATGGGGATATCATCTTCAAGGTTTGGTTGCCTGGGAGTTCTCCATTCTCGCTGCCTCCTCCTTCATTTGCTCCCATGTGCTCTGATCAGACACAACCCTCTCCCTAAGCTGCAGCTTCAGTGCTGTCCTCTGAAGTCAATTCTTCTAGGGACCCTATTTATAGCATCAGGAAATCCTGAAAAGTCCTGCATCATCCTCACAATTGTTCCTATGTTTGTTCTCATCCATGAAGCCACGTGGCAATCCATCTCCTAGAGGACCTGCCCCTTTTTTGCTCCCTCTCCACTTTACCAAACCTGATGACCTTCTCCATGGACTGGTCTCTCCTGAACACAGGACAGCAACATCTCCCCCTCCTTGCTCTTGGGAGCATTCTGGCTGCACTTCATTAGAGCTAGACCTTTTTGCTCTTTTAACAGTCCCTGAAACTTCCAATATATATTCTTTAGCACTGTAATTTTAAAGAAATTGACTCTGCTTTAGTATTCTTTATTTAGCATCCAATTTTCATCATGTGAATGAGGGACTGGAAACTACCATGACTTTGGTCTTAGTCTTTAATATCTTTGCTTTTCAGTACTTTAAATAGGTCCTGTGTAGCAGATTTCCCAAACCTTTGCCTATAAGGGCCTGTTCCAAATGGCCAACTAATTTCTCCTCTCCTACACTTTCTGTCTAATTTCTCTGTCATTTCATGTCTTCCATTTTTCACTAATTCAAGAAATATATAATTAATTGGTACAATTAACAAGCTCCAGTCCTCTGATACAAAGTAGATGACCTAGCTCAGTTAATCATGCAACCTTCCAAGTAAATGGAGAAGATGGTCTCTTCAGAATAGAAAAAGTGGAAATGCTATAATCAACCAGAAAATCCTCTCAGGTAAAAAGGGAATAAACATAACTACTGATATTCACATACCAGACTTCATTCAGAAACCAGATAACACTTTCTTATTTGACATGTGCATGAGGAATACTTGTTGACATTTCAATTTTAATTTGGAAACAGAGGCATGAAGTGAAATAATTTACTCAGAGAGTTACATAGCTAATAAACTCTGGCATCAGAATTCAAATCGTAGTCATTTCACTTCACATATTATTGTTTTCACTAGAGTGTCACCTAATGATTACTGAAGCTTTCATCCCCCAAACTGTAAAATTTCTCAGGACTTATTTTTAAAAAGAGAAAATATAAGTTTGATTTGTTGAGGTGGAATGGCTCCTCAGGGACAGAGACTAATTAGTCTTCATGAACCATGACTTTCCAATCTCTGGGCAATACATGTTGATGGATCCATGAACTAGACAAAGCATAAGGAATTCCCATCAAAGGAAGTTGCAGAAACACTCTGCATTAGGCTAGACACTATTAAACCACACAGCCAGTCTTTTTCCACTTAAAATTCCTTCATCTGACATCACGTGCTTAGTCCTTGTTTATGCAAAACATCTTTGCTTAAGTTACCATGCCCCCCTTCTCTTGGAACAGATTTACCTGTCTTTAAACTTCCCAGCATTATTGGCAACTTTGAAGAAGAGAATGTTGGTAAAATATAAGACAAAATGCCTGGTACATAATGTCATTGCCATTAGCCACTGTGGATGTGGTGGTCCCTGACTCATACTAGCCCCACGTGCAGTGAAATGAAACATTGCCCAGGACTGTGCTGTGCCCTTTTCACCTGTAGATTGGGTCGTTGTGGTTCACAGGGTTCTTTTTGCCTGGCTTTCCTATACAGAGCTTCAGGTTTTCCTCTTAGAACTGCAGGTGAGGTGTATTAGCTGTGCCCTCCCATCCAAGAGGCAAGAAGTCTACCATGAACCACCAATTCCTCACTGTACGTAATAGCTGCTGCATAACTCAATAAACTAATATCAGCCTGCACACCCCTTACCCACAGTGACGGTTCTTTCCCAGGTACTTAGAATATCCAGGATGTGGGACATAACATGAACAAGAGGGTGAAATTCTTAGTGAAGCTTTGAAGGAGAACTCTGATTGGACGTGAAGACTTTTAATCAGACCCTTCAAATCTTCCATCATCAAACCCTGCTCCTGAAGTGCATGCCCCTCGATATCAGCAAACTTATTTTGTTGGTCTGCCTTTTGAGTGCTGCATGCACATGGTTGTTACCCAGAGATAACAAGGATGGAACCACAGCGCTGCTTCTATCAGGTACACCTGCCCTGAAACCCTACCTCCAGTCTCTCCCTGACCTGAGAGCAAGGAGGAGGATCTTTTGGCCTTATTTAGATCCTTACGCCATTTGGTACATTTTTTAAAAAAGTTTTAAGTGAAGTATGCTTAAAATGCTGTTCATATAGTGATGTTAACACATCAAAACAAAAAGCCCTGAAGATCCAGAGGGTGAGCAAACTGGGGGGCACAGTTCCAAAAGCTCACACTTGCTTCATAGAATGTAATTGAAACAAGGTAACCATCAAGCAAAATATTTGGAGGTGAATAATCCATCAGATCTGAAAAGCAACCGCGTGGCCATCAAATCAGCTCCCAACTCACAGAGATCCCATGGAATGAAATGTCGCTTGGTCAGCCCCATGAGGAGTTGTAGATTATGATGATCCATGAAGATTTCTTCAGCTGATTTGGGGAAGTAGACCATCAGACATGTGCCTGGAAGCTCCAATGACACTAGTTTAGTATCATGGTGCTATCCAAGCCTGACCTGACAAACTTGTCTGAATATAAGGGGCATTAGCTAGGATGCAAACCAAAGTCTCCCATATAGGAGGCAAGAATTCTGTCATTGAACCATTTAGGCCTCATATGCTGTGATAGGTATTCCACTTTACAGACGTGGAAAAAAAGTGCAAAGAAGTTCAACAAAACTCTGGGCAACATCCGTCTATCATATAGCATTCACGCTAGAGTCTGGCAGGTAAAATTCAAATCCAGCCTTCAAATTCAGAATATATCACTGTGAATGAAACATAATTTCTCCAGTCTTGATCTTCTCTGAAACTGTCCCACAACTTTTGCCATCATGACACATGTAACTCCTTTTTATATACCCTCTCTACTTTAGCAACCCAGAGGCCCCATATTGTTCTATGATGATCTAGAATATCACAATCTAAATCAAGTCAACATGAATTCTCATTCAACCTCTTTGTAACTTCAATCAACACACCATTCAATCTTACAGTTTCTTCATTTGCCAGATGAAAATGTCAACACTGGATCAACCCTTGTTAATTGGTGGTTTTGAAGATAAGATGAAAGACAAGAGGTGGAAGGTTTCTTGAAAATTTTCACATATTTCTCAAATTTATCATAGTTTTACAGTTCCTGGGTCAGCTTCCAAAATTGTTGTACAAAAGGACAGCATTTGTCCAATATCTCAAAGTGAAAGGAGAAACTGTGTTCATGATAGAGAAATTGTTTGCAGGTTATTCATATTATCACAAAGGCAGGGGCTTGTACTGCCCCTTGAAGGATGTGTGTGCTAGTTCTAACTTGACCACTGCGTGGGAGAAGGGGCTGGACTTCGCTGAACAATAAGAAAATAAGCACCAATCTTGTCAAAGTCTAGTGGGCTGGGTGTGGTGAGGACCCAAGAACACCCAGAGAACTTGAGGCAGGAAAAACTCTAGAAGTCAGTTTTATGCATTTTTAATGTGGTGTCAGTCATCTTCCCTGATCATACTCTAAATTCGACCCAGATGTGAACATGTTGAGGCCTGTGTTTTTCCTTTCCCTACAACAACCACCTTTAAGTTTCCATTTGTGTCTCGAAAGGACTTCTTATTATGCTTCAAAACATAGATCCGGGAGTAGAATAGGGCTGGGAGTTACAGTGGTGGGGAAAAGGAGTCAGAGAAAAGAAGCATAGAACACTGTACAATGTATACCTTTCTCTTCCACACAGACAGGCAGAGCCAGGACAGTCACCCTCATCCTCTCACAGCTTTCTGAGTGGCACTGTCCCAGGCCCAGACACACACACAAGGGACTGGGGGTGGGGAGAGGGACATGCTCATACATATATGCACATGGCCGCACATTGTATTCATACACACATGCATACACACATATCCATTTTTTCATGTAGAATATAAAGTGACCAGCTTTTAAGTGGGACACCATTGACTAGAGAGGGGGGAGGGGGGTTCCTTGATTAAAAATTTGGTCTATATGGGGCAACAAAAATTTTCATAGAACACAAAAATAGTATTATAATATATTTATTTTAATTTTAAAATGCCGCAGGATGCAGGACAAATGTTAAAAAAGTGAGATGTCTGGTCACCTTAATGTAGAATTGTGCTATCTTAACACAGAATTGTGTTCCAATTAAACCCATAAATATGGATGCAATGTGTTAGGGAAGAAAGTATACACCCAAACAAGATTGAATTTCTTTGGCTATCTCTGAGGGGATCAAAGTATATCAAATACGCCACCACCTACACATCAGAAGCTTTTGCTTAGGAAAAGTAGAAGCAGGTGCAGAAGAGAAGCAAAGGCATGGGGCTGGGGAGGAGAGGGAAGGAAGGAGGGAGAGAGGGAGAAGCAGATCCCAGCCCTGGCTGGGTCTGGACTCTTCTTCCTGCAGTCCCCTGAGGTACCGGGTCATGTTACTCCCCCAAAAGAACAAGACAGACAGACGTCAAAAGAGCAATGTCAGCACTTCAGCTAAGTTGGATTCCACACTCTGCCCCACCTCTATTGTCCCTGTCTGGAACATAAAGTGGAGAGTGAGGGCCAGGGGTCCTGCTCCATTGGATTTCACATAAAAGTATAGTATTTTCCATTGACATCTCCTGAATAGCTAGCCACTGTGATTTGCACATTGATAATATGTGATGTTTCTTATTCTAGCAAATTATGAATCCTTATTGATGAATAAACATTGCCTGGCTCTTCTCTTTTGGAAAAAAAAATTCCCTGCTTACTACAGAAATTCTTGGATAAAATCAATCGGCTTTGTCCTAGATGCTCTGTGAGTTCATGAAGTCACGTGGTCTCAGTCTTCAGGTCACATACAAAGGACCACCTTTGCTGATTTTGCATGGCCTGCTCGTCTGAGTTTCATATGTTCCCAGGTGGCACTACAAAACACCACTAGAAAGTCTGATCTGGTTTTGAACAAAATTAAAAAGCAAACTCGTTAATATAAACTAAACCAATGGGCATATCGCAGGCATGCAATTTTGTGCTCATAGTCTGCCAGGTCCGCCTTGACAATTATATTCCAAATCTGTTGTCTTTCTCTCTCTACCCAGTTTCCCTCCAGACGACACTTAAAAAATAAAATGAACCGAAGAACTCCACTCCTAAGCAAATTCTAAAAAGGCTGCATCTCTCTTAAAGTTAAGATTGCATATGAAAAAAGTTAAGATTGCAATAAACAGAAATGAATGACTCTCCCCTACGGAGAGTCTCAAAGCCCACCCAAAGTTCGAAAAACAACAAAAAGCAAAACTCTCTTCCTTCTTTAGCAGAAACAAAAGCAATGGCTTTCAACAAACCAACCCACGCCAAGAGTTATGAGAGCATGCAACACATCCCCATTCAGACACCGTAGCTCATTCATCACAGGATGCGTTTGCGAAACATAATCTGAGGAAGAGAGAGAATTACTAATGCAAAAAAAAAAAAGTTATCTCAAAGGCATATTAACCAAAAGACATGTTTTCCCTAAAGGATAGAACACCTTAACCTATGAAGAACACAGGTTTTCATTTTTAAAAACTAATGCTACGCATAGTTCAAAAGGCAATCAATCACATTTGCTATAGCATACCCTCTTTAAAAAAATCAAAAGTAAAAGTTAACTCCAGAATTCATCATCTTTAAGGACTTTATCAGCATGTACTGACCTACGCAGTCTTCCGTTTTCAGGTAGCAAAGTTTCTTTACTTCTCCACTGGTCACTCAAGGACAGTGCATTACTGGACTGAGCGGGAGGGGCGGAAAATGTCCCCCAATCCTCGTAGAAAGAAAGAAATGAAGGAGAGAAGGTAGAAAAAAGCAAAGCAAGATGCCGTCTAATCGGCTATTCTTCCTGGTGGAAGGGTGCGGTGGGGTGGCTGGGTAAATCCAGTGTTCTGGAACGAGTTCAAACATAGCTTGACGGGCTGCGGGGGGAATTTGCACTGAGCATGCTTAGCCAGCGCGGCTTGCAGAAGACACTCTTAATGAGTATTACCTCCTCCCTACTGGCTCTCCTGCTGGAAGTCCACACCCACTCCCCTTTCAGAAGTCAGGAATGTAGCTTCAGCCAAAGTCCAGAAAACACGCTTTTGCCGAGACAAGGCCTCACTGATCCATAAACGTTCAGGTTGTGACCTGCAGGTCAGCTTGACAAATAGAACACGGGGGTGAGTTTTTCTCTGCCCTCGGTGCTGTTCCCAGCTTTGTGTTTGCCCTAAACTGCAGTTACTCTGGAGAAAAAGAAAATAGACGGCTTTCTTTCCAAGGAGCACGATGTCTGACGTGCCACTGCAAAGGTCTTTTCCCCAGAAGCTGACAGGCCCGGAACAACATAAGGAATATCTGCATGACCTTTTTTTTTAAGGTAGTTTTTAGTTCTTGAATAAATAGTATACAATTCCTATTCAAAATGTCTGATAACTTAACAGACCAAAAGGACCTGACAACTTACATTGTCTGCATAGTAGGAGAAAATGTTTTGAAATTTAGATTTAACCTTCTATGCAATCTAAACATTCAAAAAACATAGGTCACACTTTATTTTAAAAAAATGATTTTGTTTATCAAATAATACTTTCCCTTTCCCAAACCTCTTGATCATATTTAATACCAGCAGCACACCTGATATTTTTGAAATTTAAAAATTAAACCTCCTATTTCTCTGGCTGCCTAAAAAGGCAAGATTCTGCAAAACCCCAAGGAAAAGAGTCCCCGGGGATGGGTAGAAAAGAATCAAAAGAGGCCGCACAGGAAGACCACTTTATGTTTAAATAATAACCCTAAAGTACTTTCCATTGTCCTGGCATTTCTGCAGTGCTATCTATATGCTTCTGCAACAAATTACAAATTATAAATGTTATTAAGTACTTATTTAGAATTAAAGTGCTTATTTTCTTAGACCACACACACAAGCACAAATAGCAATTAGTGTTTGAAAGAAATTCTATCACAGAGTATCAAAAGGCAATAGGAATTCTGTAAGAGTACAAAGAAGTATGAGGTGCCCAGCCCCTAATAAATGAAATGTGTTCCTATGTACCTTGTAAGTAAACTCATAGCCTACCCATGGTTACAGCACTTTAAGCAGAGTCACCACATAACTGCTATCATATGTTTTTCTTATCTAAGCTTCTTGTAACATAAAATATTTCCTTGAATAAATAAAATTTCCTCAGTTTTTTTCTTCCTGTAATTATGTGGTTTTGGAGAGAGAGGTTGTTTTGTTGTTCTGCTTTGCCTAGGGGAAGAATAAAACTTGGTCCCCTCTGTGATGTGTTTATTTATATGTTCCAAAGTAAACTAAGCTTTCAAATGCAGAGTGAAGCCAAAGAAAAATGGGTCTTTAAAGGCTAAGCAATCCTCTCATGTGCCCATATTTAAAAAGCCAATTTCTGCTCTGTGTCAGAGGAGAACTGTGCTCCATCAGATTTCATCACTGATTGTTAGAAAGTAAGTCACCTGGCCTTTCTTCTGACATGCCCCTGGGTAGATTCAAACTGCCAACCTTCTGTTTAAGCAGTTGAAATTGCTAACCATGTACACGATCCCAGGGTCCACACCCAGTTAAAATAATGGCAAAATTAAAATGACATATTCACTTCACCAAGGAGATGGCCTATAGCTTATAGGCGTGACATCATGCAGAGGAGAAGACCCTAAATTGAGGCTAAAGCTCTTCCCTGTAGATGGTATTGCCTCCCTCTCACCAAGTACACTGGTTTCCTGGCTTCTTCATTAGGTTAAGCTCCCCTCTGGAACAGAGGAAGCTATTCATGGAAATAGAGAGGCCTGAGTAAAGTTAGGGTTTTACAGCTCAAATTTTACAGCCCTCTGAAAAGTTGAGATGGTCTTTCTAGTGAGAGCACATCACCCATTTACTTAACAAATAATTATGGACCTTTAGCCATGATATGTATCTGGCATCTGGAAATGGGGTGGTGACTAAGATTGAGAAGACTCATGCTTTAATGGAACTTACATTCTGGTGAAAAGTGAGCCAGCAAATGTGTTTACAAACTGTGATGAATGCCAAGAAAGAAAGAAATGTGACATTATGAGAGAAAGAACGTGTGTGCAGGGGACTGGAGTACCAGAAAATTAGGAAATGGAAAAATAACTAGTAGCTAATTCAATAGGTGCTAACAAGAAAAATATAGAACATGGCTATTTAAAGGCTGTGATGGTAGCAATAAAGCATTTGGACTTAATATGGTAAATAATAGAAAGCAATTGAGAGAGTTTGAGCTATATAACCAGAACTAGGTACAGCCAGAACACTCCTCAGAAGCAAGAATGTAAAGACTTCTTCTCATGGACTTTGGAGACAAGTCCCTGGAAAAGGTCATCATGCTTCGAGCTGCAGAAAAGAAGTCCTTGACAAATTGGCTTGACACAGGAGCTGCAAACATTGGCTCCAACACAAAAACAACTGCTGGCACAATGGAGGATGGCACAATGTTTTGTTTGGTTACTTATGGAGTTGCTATGAATTAAAATGGTCTCAACTTCAACTGAGAAAACAGCAAAAACTTTAGAACTATTAAAATATTAGAATATAGCCATTGTAAGATAGATTGGAAATGAGTGACAGACACAGAAAACCCAGTCTAAAGCATTTGCAATAGCTATAGAAAGAAGATAGCTGTGGGAGGCAATCTGGTGGTAGAATTGACCCGTTTTGATGAACACCATAATTATATAAGAAGGTGAGGATTAGAGGACATTTAAGGATAATAACAATATTCTTGGCCCCATGGCACTAAGAATGGTTGTACATTATGCAGAAATCAGAAAATCTGGGATTAGCAACTAGCACTTGGCATAGAATAATCTCAAATACTTGTTGACTGTATTGTGTGTGGAGTTTGAATGATAGGAGAGTAACCAGTGTACACTTGTGTTTCAAGATAAAGCTTCAGGATCTTCTTTTAGGTAATGTATTTGTAGATTGATACCAAAATCAGAGGAGCAAAAGGAAAAGCTAGAGTTTTGGGTACAAAATTTAAAATGTTGTACATGAAAGGATATTATCAAGAAGATGGAAAGACAAGCTACAGAGTGGAAGAAGACATTTTAAAACCATATATCAGATAACAGTTTATGTCCAGAGTATATGAAGAACTCTTAGAACTCAACAAAAAGAAAATAACCCAATTTAAAATGAGCAAAAACGTTGAGCAGAGATTTACATTTTTTTGAAGAAGGTATGCAAATAACCAATAAGCCCATGAAGAAATGTTCAACTACAGACATTAGGGAAGTGCAGATCAAAAGCACAATTTCATCCCCTCTAGGAGGGCTGGTTAGGAGACCTGTTGGTGTTGGGTCTACTTCCGTAAAGCTCAGTCTCTAAAAGCCAGAGGGCAGGTCTAGTCTGTCCTATAGGGCCGCTATGAGTCAGAATCAGCTTGAGAGCAGTGAGTTTGAAGTTATATATTTTAATGTAGTTATTATTGACACCCCCGTGCCCCCTCCCCCCAGTATTGGGAAGGACATAAAGAAATTGTACAGTGGGAATATAGACTGGTACAAACTCAAGTGGGGAGGAGGGGTTGTCAATTCCTAAAATGTTACACATAGAAATACAATGTGATCAACAATTCCATTCCCACGTACACATATAACCCAAAGTATTGAAAGCAGAGACTCAAACAAATATGTATACAATAATGTTCGTTGGGGTCTTGGCAGCCTGGTGGTTAGGCATTGGATTGCTAACTACAAGGTCAGCAGTTTGAAATCTACCAGTGGCTCTGCACAAGGAAAATTACGCTTTCTACTCCCATAAAAGTTCGTCTCCGACTTTTTCCTGCAGTGTTGGAGGAGATAGGCACAATGAAGCCATTTTATTTGGGGGCCTCTGCGATTGTCATAGGTCCTGTTGAGTGTCTCTCCTGATTTCAAGGCTTAGACTTCATCATGGTTCTAGCAATCCAGCAAATCCTGTGTTGTGCCTATGGGACACTTCTAGCATTCAATGGTTTTGTGAAGCAAAAAAGAATAAAGATTTCTTCTCCGTTCAAAAAAAAAAAAAGTCTCAGAAACCTACAGGACGCTTCCACCTTGTCTTGTAGGGAGGCTATGAATTGACATGGACTCCATGACAGTGGATTTGGTTGGGGTTGGGGGTTGGGGGTGGGGGTGAGGGGGTGTTCATTGCCAAGTGAAATAAGCCAGCTTCCAAAGGAAAAATTTGAGGAAAGAAATGAATTCTCACATTCATAAACTTGAACAAATTCCAGGTAAAATAAACTTTAGGAGATATACACTGACACACTATAGTCAAACGGTTGCAAACCATAATTAGAGAGGGTATTTTGAAAGTTGTGAGGAAAAAATAAACTATGCTATGTGAGGTCAGAGGCATGGGCCCAGCCTTCTTTTGCATGTTAAAATCCAGTTGTTTCAGGATGGTTTGCAGAAGAAACTATTCTTCCTCAGAGATGGATTTAACACCATCATTGAAAAATAATAGTTGAAAAAAAAGAAAAATCATAGTTGTGTGAGTATTTTTCTGGGTTCTCAGTTCTAGTCCATTGGCCTACATGTTAATCTTTATGCGGGTACCACCCTGCTTTATCCCCTGTTCTTTTAGTTTTGACAGCAGGACCGAGACCAGGCTTTTTGCTCCCAGAAAGCGTTACAGTCTCCGAAATCCACAGGGCCGGTTCCGCCCTGCCCTGCTGGGTTGCTATGAGTGAGAATTGACTGGATGGTGGTGAGTTTATTTTGTTTTAACATAAAGGAGTATGAGCTTTCCCACTTGGCTCTTTTTTTATTGTTAAGTATTTTGGCTATTTTGGCCCTTGCAATTGACTATTAATTCAATGATAAACTTTTCCAATTTTACAAAAAAAATTGTTGGAATTTTCATAGAAGTTCTTTTGTAGATGAAAAATGCATTTATTTTGTTACTGACATCTTACTGTTCAGTCAGCCAATCCATGACTTTCCATGTATTTAGGTGATCTTTCATTTCCTTGTGTTTCCTAATTTTCAGTGAAAAGGTCTTTTATCTCCTTACGTAAATTTATTCCTGGTATTTTATTCCCTTAGCTGTTATTATACATGGAGTAGTTTTCTTGATTTTATTTCAAATTGCTTATTTCTGCTTTGTAAAAGCACAGTGATGCTTTGTATGATTTTGTGTGGTTGGTGATCACTACTCTTTTGTCTTGAGGCACTTACTTATCCTACATATTTCATATAAGGAAAGTTTTGAGTGGCAATGGTGAAAGGTGCACTTGTCTTGTTTCCCATCCTAGGGTGATGCTCTCAGATGATCACCGTTGAGTATAATGTCCACTGTGGGGGGTTTATAAATGTCCTTATCATGCTGAGGACTCTTCTTTTTATGCAGAGTTAGCGTAAAAGGGTGTTTGCTAAATAGCCTATGTTAATTGACCTAATTATGTGGGAGGTTTCCTTCATTTTGTTAATACAGTGTCTCACAGAGATTGATTCCCTTATGTTTAACTTATGTTGCAATTCTGAGATAAATCACAGTTGTTGATAGTGCATACTCTCTATAATGTCATTAAATTCCATTTTTCATATCTTTTGAAGATTTTTGCATGGACATTCCTATGTGATATTTTACTTATAGCATATTTATGAGAATAACATGCATGCTATGTGTTTTTTTTCTTACTGGTCTCTCTTCTATGAGGTACCTTGAGAAATGCTTGTGTTAACCAAAACTATATAAGAAATGTTATTTTTTTAAAAAGCAGATTTTTAAAAAATTGCTGTTTTTCATTTTCACTGTTAATTGTGATGTCTTTCTCTGGCTTTGCTATCAGGCATCATGAAAAGGGATTGGAGGTGTTTCCTCTATTTTTGGAACAGTTGGAGAACAATTGGTGCTAATTATTCCTTATTTTTTAAAATCATTCTATTGGGGGGTCTTACATCATTTTTCATAATACATAAATACATATAGTGTGTCAAACATCTTCACATGCCTGCTGTCATTATCATTCTCCAAATATCTGCTTTTCCACTTGAGCCCTTGATATC
>PVJH01003149.1:116778-149196 GCA_004026705.1 Nesogale talazaci
GCTTCCCTCCACCCACTCAGTAACTCCAATCTCACCACTGGCCCTGAGGGGCTCATCTGTCCTGGGTTCCCCATATTGCCAGTTCCCAACCCTACCTTCTTCAGTCCAGCTGGATTTGTAAGGTAGAGTTGGGACCATGATAGTTGGGGAGAGGGAGTCTTCAGTAACTAGAGGAAAGTTGTATGCTTCATTGCTACCTCACTGCACCTTGACTGGCTTGTTTCGTCCCCACGACTCCCATGTAAGGGGTGTCCAATTGCCCACAAGTGGGTCTTGGGTCCCCACCCTGCTCTCCCCCTCATTCATAATGATGTGATTCTTGTTCTTTGTTCTTGGTCTTGCACCTGCTCCCTTCGACCCCTCTTGATCACATAGGCTGGTGTGCTTCTCCCATGTGGGCTTTGCTGCTTCTGTGCTAAATGGCCACTCATTTATCTTCAAACCTTTAAGACACCAGATGCTTTATCATTTGATAGCTGGGCACAGTTTCCATCAGTTTCCTCCTTTCTGTTTATCTCTGTACCCATTTGTCTCCAGCGATCATATCGGGAAGGTGGGCACATATTAATATGATTTTTGTTCTTTGATGCCTGAGACCTGATTTTTTCAACACTTCATGGTCACACAAGCTGGTGTGCTTCTTTTATGGTGGGCTTTGTTGCTCCTGAGCTAGATGGCTGTTTGTTTACCCTCAAGCCTTTAAGTCCCCAGACACTATATCCTTTGATAGCTAAACATCATCAGCTTTCTTCACATTTGCTTATGCTCCCATTTTACTTCAGTGATCATATTGGGTCAGTAAGCATCATGGAATACCAGATTCATAGAACAAAGTATTGTTCCATTGAGGGAGCACCCGGGGGAGGACCCAAGTTCTACCCACCACCCCAGTACTGAACCCACAAATATATGCTCTTAGATTTATTCCCTCCTTATCACAAATAATTATATTTCTGTATGTATATGCCTGTGTTTAACCTCTGCAAGTGCCCTTTGCCCTCTACTTCTTTCCTCTATTTCCTTCTATCTTTCTTCTGTCCCACCATTATGCTCTGCCTTCATTTGCATTTCAATACTTCCTCTCAGTTACATTACCCTTGCTTAAGGCCTACCAGAACTTCCACACCCTCCTTGCCACCGATTTTGGATCACCTGTTCCCCCCGGTCCATGATCCTGTCCAGGGCCCCCTTCCCCCTCTTCCCCCAGGCCCCCAGGAACCGTTAGACCCGTCATTCTCTCCTCTCAACAGTCCAATCAGGAATGCTCCCTTCTTGATTTGGTTCATTTTGGGGGGTCAGTGCACATTGCTTCCCCACCATGTGACCCTGAAATGTTCTCTGTCACTGTCTGCTTCAATAGGGAGACAGTGTGACACGTCTTGTTGGCTAATTATTCTTTAAATGTTTGATAGAATTCACTAGTGAGGCCATGTGGTCATAGATTTTTCTTTGTTCAGAAGAATTTTGTTATTGTTTCTATCGCATATTGTTGTGGGTTTATTAAGAATTTTATTATTTCTTTTTGAATCATTTGAGATAGTTGGTGTTTCTATAGATGTATCCATTTCTTCTATGCCATCTTGTTTTAATATTTTGTCTTTTAAAAACACCTCTAAGTATTTTCTGCTCTCATTTCTGATTTCATATGTGTCTTTGAACCATTGGCTGTTTAATGATATGCAGTTTAATTTTCATATATTTGTGAAATTTTCAACTTTTCTTCCCTATTAATTTCTAGCTTAATTTAAGGAGCCCTGTTGATGCAATGGGTTACAAGTTGGGCTGCTAACTGCACAATCAGCAGTTTGAACTCAATTGGAGAAAGATGAGACTTTCTGTTACTACAAAGAAGTCTAGCCCAGTGTGGCAGTCATGTGCTCATGTTAATTTTATGATTGAAATGTAGGGGTGGAGTCTAGCCTGTTAATCTGGAGATAGCCATTGAGTAGCCAATGAGGCCTCTATGTGGGCATGGCTTTCTCCTGAGACTTCTAGGAAATCTCACGATATTTACCTCCTGAAGATGAGAAGCTATCTCCCAGTTGTTGGGAGTTAGTTCTCAGAGATAATGAATCACGGACAAGACAAGATGGCAGCGTCCAAGAAGCTGGAGGAGCTGACGGAGAGACCACATGGCTTTGATCTGATGGAGCCAAACCTGGCCAGGGATGAGTTGCTTTTGCTGTTGATGGACCCTGAGCCCTGGAAGCAAGGAGCCTTGTGGAGACCCCTGCTGGCACCAGGATTCTGCACCCACTGACCTGTGACTTCGTGGGTCAGAAGGAGACTGTATAGACTGATTTCAGGCATATGGGTTAATATTGGACTTATGACTTCGAATTGGACTGCGCTCAATGTCCTGTTCCTCTTGTATATAAACATTTTCCTTATATCTGTATGCGTGTCTATGAAATTTGTTCCTCTAGTCTACCTGGACTGACACACCCAGGAAGCCCATCAGAGCAGCTCTCTGTCCTGCAGCGTCACTCTGAGTCAGAATTGAGCGGATAGAATTGCTGGGTTTTCTTAGAGTTGTTTGCTGTAGTCAAAGGAGAAATTTTATAGGATTCAATCTTTTTCATTTTTAACTGTTAAAATTGTTTTGTGACCAAAAATACTACCTATTCTGGAGTATGATCCATATGCTCCGAAGAAAGCTGCTGTTGCAGTTCTATCCATAACCGTTAGGCATAGTTGGTTTACAGTGTCATTATTGGAATTGGCATTTATATTGCTCCATTCAGTTCAGTCAGTACTTTCTTCAAAATTTTTGGATATCAGGTGCATATATATTTATAATTATTCTCTCTTGTTCAAATGACCAATTTGTCATTACACAATATGTATTTCTTCTTACAACAGCTTTTTACTTAAAGTCTACTTTGTTTGATATCAATATAGCCACCCCACTTATCTTTTGGGGTCTATTTGCTTTCAACTTATTTGTTGTTGTTTTTAATACAAAGTGAGGTATTTTTTAAGATAACATATAGTAGGAGGATATTTTTTGTATCCATTCTGTGTCTTTAATTGACAAGTTTAATCCTTTCTTGAAATGGATAAGGCATTTCTGCCACTTTTATTTAGATGGTTGTCATACAGTTTTTCCTAGTATTCTTTTAATTCTTGTAAGGTCAGTGACAATACCACCATGTCCATTACTGATTGTAGTTACTAACATCTCTCTCCTTTTTCTTTGTCTGTGTAGCTAAAGAATTGTTGATCTTTGATCTGCTCTAAGAAACAACTTTTTTTAAAAAAAAAAGGTATTTTATTGGGGACTCATACAACTCATCACAATCTACCCATTGTGTCAAGCACATTTGTATATTTGTTGCCATCATCATTCCCAAAACATTTGCTTTCTACTTGAACCTGTGGTATCAGTTCATTTTTCCCCTGCCTCCCCCACTCTCCCTCCTTCATGAACCCTTGATAATTTATAAATTATTATTATTTTATCATATCTTACACTGTGCAATGTCTCCTTTCACCCACTTTTCTCTTGCTCATCCTCCAGAGAAGAGGTTATGTGTAGATCCTTGAAGTCTGTTCCCTCTTTTTTATTTTGTTGAGTCTCTGTATTCTTGCACCTACTTCATTTACATGTGCTCTGATTCTTACTAATTATTTTCCCTTCTGGGTGCTTTAGGCTTTGCTTTTCTTCTTTCCCTACATTTTCAAGGTGTAGAGTTAGTTAGGCTATTGATTTGGTATCAGTAGAAACCAGTCTCTGGAGAAGAATCTCATGATAGATAAAGTAGATGGACAGAAGGAGAGAGAAAGTCTTGATGAAATGGATTGAAAATGCGCTGAAATCAACAACTTGTGAGGAGGGCATAAAACTGGGCAGGGCTTCTTTCTGTTATACCTGTGGCTTCTCTGAGTTATAACCAACTTGATGGCACTTACCGAGAAATTCCAAGGCTATGTGCTGTTCACACTTTTAATTGCATAGGTAACAGATGCAAAAGTTCTCTTTCTACATCTCATATAATTAAGGTAAATCAGTTTTTGAAATCTCATGTCCTTTGTTGTTATTGTTTGAAATAAACTTGCTTGTCACTAAAGACTCCAAGTCCATTTTGGCTTTTCTTTTCTTTTCTTATTTATTTATTTTAACCATTCACTCAAAAACACTAATCCAGCACCATCCCCTTTAACTACTAGTGCCTTATTTCCCCTTCTTTCTTCCTGACATGGTTAATGTGTATATCTTTTGCCTCAATTGTCAGTTCTTTTAGGTTTACATCTGGAAATGGTGTTTCTGGATAATTCTATATATAATCTTTCTAAGTAAGCACCATTCTATTTTCCACAGTGGCTGCATTATTTTACAGTCCCATTAGCAATGGATGAAGTTAGGTACTGCTGTTCTGTTTGTTTTAATTCATTGTTTACTTAACAGTGTGTTTTTTAATTTCCACATATCTCTGAGGATTTTTAACTTTTGTCTATTGTCAATCTTCAATTTGACAATATACTGGTCAGAGACAATTTATATTGTGTCATTCTCTTTGAAATATAATGAGACTTGTCCTATGATCCAATGTATGGTCTATCCAGAAGCATGATCCATGTTCCTTAGAAAGGAATGTGTGTTCCATAGTTGTTGGGTCACTGTGAGTCGGCATTGATTTGATGGCAATGAGTTCGATTTAGGTTTTTATTTTTCAGTCTTAATTTTGATGTTTGTTTGTTTTGCAGGTCTTCAGAATGTCAGAACTTTAGCGCAAGCAAGCACATTACCTGGGGTAGACCAGTGTTTCCTAAAGTATGTGATACAGCTTCCTGAGAAGGATGCCTCCACTTTGTCCAGGATTCTGGGTCATAGCACAATTATTTTCTAATTGACAGGGGAACACTGAGCAGTTTTCTTGTTTGTTTGATTCTGAAAAGGAAATAATAGGCAAAACAAATTTGGAAATCTATGGAACAAAGAGGCAATATTTTTAAGAAAATTTGAAAATACCTCAAATCAATGTTTATTAATTATTAGGAATTCAATGAAGTGTAGATCATAATTTTTACATTCAATAATTCATACATTTTTGATTCAACTAATCCAGTGCAATCCCTGCAGTGTACCATGCTTTCCCCATTTCCACCTTTGTTTCCTGTTTCCATTCCTTCTACTTCCTGTCCTTGAACAAATACTGCCTTTTTTATCTTAAATGGTTGAGTATTCTAAAACAAAGTTGAGTTCATTTCCAGATCTGAAGGGTCAGAACCATAGTCTTAGAGGTCAAACCAGTCTCTAGCGGACCAGCAAGCCACACATCTCTTTCATGATTTTCACCTCTGTTCTACATTTTGCTCCCACTCTATACAGGATTTTCTAATGCGATCCTTTTCAGAGAAGTTGGTAGTGGTCCCTAGGCACCATCTCAATCTTATCTCAGGGTGAGGAGACTGGTGTTTGCATTGTGCAGTAATTCATTGGACTCTATCCCTGGGTCTTGTTATTCTCACCGCCTCTTTCCTCTAAATGAGGAGAAAGCAATGGTTGCAACTTAGAGCGCTGCTGATCAGCAAGATGCTAACCACCACTTACCGAAGTAGGATGAAGAACCTTGATCCCTCAGGTGTTTGGTTATGTCTAAGAGGTTTCCAGAACTTCAACCTCTGGAAACTCTACCGCATTCATGGACATAAATAACTGCAGCAAAAAAATTTTTTAAAGAAATACAAATATTATCTATCACAGGAGAGTGTCAAACTCAATTAAAATATGGGCCATTTTGTGCAATGGGCAAGATTGACACAGGCCAAATCCCATTTACAAATATAGTTAAATTTATATTTTTAAGTGAGGATTCAGGAATATGGATAGGGTAATTAAAACACTGTGGAGTCGCTTTTATTTATTTTGTGTACTTAAAATTAAAATTATTATTTTTCATGTGAAACTTGCCAATGCTTTTCTCCTATTAGTGTTCCAGTGTCTGGATTCAAATACTGAGAACAGACAATCTTCATTAGGGCAGATAGATATTTATCAGTTAATCTTGATCTGTATGCCATTTCTTGAATGGAAATAGTCACCCACACAAGTACATACTCCCAAAATAGCATAAAATTTGTGCAGCAAACTTTTTGATTTCTCACCTACCTAAGAATATATTTTGGGAATTCCTACTTCTTGATATTTGTCTTTTAAAACGGAATCATTCTGGAAGTCAATTAACTTAAAATATTGAATAAAATACTTAAAGAAATAAATCAATATTTTTGACAAAAATGCTTAAATGCAGAGAGAGAAGTTATCACTTCTATAACCCAACAAAGGAAATGTAACAAATACCACTAATATATCAATATACACTATAAGATGCATATAATTTAATGCTAACTTTAGCAAAGTCCAACTATTACACATTTTCATTTACCTCTTATTTTGTGACTGGGAAAATACAACAAAGTTACTAATAAAAAACACAAAATGTTGGCCCATGGACAAACGTGATGCACAATCGTAATGGCTTCCCTTTACCAATGTTAACGAGCGCTGTCGTTAGGCGTGATTCATAATAGCACAATCTAGAGTGTTCTTTTTAACCTTTTCACTATTGGGATCTGTTTACATTACGTGACACTGAGAGTGGCAGATGTGCCACTTCCAAACATCGCCAGAACTGAGCAGATACATTTATGCACGTCCACAAGCCCCCAGGAAAGGCACTGGGCCACATGTATACTCATCTTCAGTAGTTAAAGAGTTTACAAGGGAATTGTACGGTGTTGCCTTGATCTCCCCTAAGTACTATTTTCTTCATAACAATTTTTCTGGTTTTATTTTATTTTAGAGCATCGTGGGCCACATAAAAATCACCTGGTGGGCTGCATGCAGCCCGTAGGCCACCAGTTTGACACCTCTGCTCTATCAAATATATATTAATAAATTCTTCCACCCTCCCTTTCCCACTTGTTCAGTCTGATAGTCAATCCAAATATCTACTCATAGATACTTAATGTTACAGGATTATGGAACCAACAATATTTTCCTCGTCGCTATTAACTCTTAAAAATCTCCTGGTGTCATCCACTACCCCGTCACTTCTTGCCAACCTACTTGGTGGCATGCAGTGTCTCCCTGGGGTTTGACCCTTGTCTAATATAGCTTTGCCAAATTTTTCTGCAACCTGTAGATTCTCTTTTTAGTGTTCTGTGAATTTTTGATACATCTAAGTGTCTAATTTTAGGGGGTTCAGTCATCTATTTTGTCTTCTGTTATTCTTATATTTTTGGTTTGTTTAATAGTGTATTAATGCTGTGTATAAGGGCTCCAAAATTTGCCTCCATTTTTTCATCAATCACCTTTATAGTTCTAGATTTTACTTTTCTATCTTCCATATACCATGAGTTTATTTTTGTACATGGTTTGAGATATGAATCCTGGTTCATTGTCCTGCAAATGGATATTCAGTTTTGCAAGCATCACTTGTTAATGAGCTTTCCCTTCCTTATTTAATGTGTTCTATTCCTTTGTCAAAAAGCAGCTGCCTTGATGTGGATGGATTATAGCTGGATTCTCCATCCTGTTCCATTGGTGTGTGGATCTGGTGTTGTGCTGGTGCCAAACTGTGTCGTGGCTGCACAGCAGATTTTGAGATCATAGTTGTTCTCCTTAGAAGTACTTTTCCTCCCCAGGGTCTATTCCCATTCCTAAGAGAGCTACTTATCATTGTTGCATATTTTTAATAATTGAATTTTGCCTGTATACTTAAATAATAGGTGTGCCAGATATAGGATTCTTTTTAAAAATGTATTAGGAGTAGTACAGACATAATACCATTGCTTACTTTGATCTTATCAAGCAGTATTAAATAATTACTGCTACAATCAGTTTAAAAGAATTTTCTTCCTTCTTGAACTCCTTTTTTTCCCCCCTTCTTGAACTCCTTGATATCAGCTCCTCTGTACCCCTGACTTCCCTTGCCACACTGCAGAGGACTGAGGAGTAAAGGGAAGCTGATAGGAATGAGTTCAAAAAGGAAGAAATTGACACTCAATTTTATTGAGACTCCTTTACATGATGTGATCTGCTTCTCTCGTGCCACTTTATTCCTTTTCGGTTATTGGATGCCCTTCCAATGGGGTCTGTTTTGGGTGTTGTGCACTTGAGTTCCAGTATAGCACTTTGATTCCTGCTTCTAAATCTCTGTGTCTTTATATTTTTGTCTTATTCATGCATCGTTTTGCAAATTTTTCTCTAGTTTTTAATCGGTGATTTTCTTTAGCTTTGTGAGCTTATTCTATAACATTTTAAATAACCTTTGTCTGGCCAGTCTATACTTCCATAGGGATGGCATTTGTCATTCTATTATTTATTATTACATTATTATTACTTTAATGAGCCACTCTTTCCTATTTCTCTGTATGCCTTGATTTTCATTGTTTGTGAAAGCTGGACTCTAAATATTTTAATTTTTTTTCATAATTTTAGAAGTTGGATGCCACTCTCATCCCCCAGAGCTTGGTGGTCTGTTTTGCAATTGCCTATACGGAGCCTTGGTGGTAGAATGATTACATGTTGGACTGCAATGTGCATGGCTGGCAGCTCGAAACCAGTAGCTCCAAAGGAGAAAGACTGATCTTTCTTTTTCTGTAAACATTTATAGTCTCAGAAACCCACAGAGGGTCACTAAGTCAGCATTGACTTGAGGGCTATGAGTTTGATTTGTTTTTTTCTAGTCAACAATTTCCCCCTCGCTTTATTTTCAAAGTCTGCTTTTCTGGTAATTTGTGGATACTAAAGTTTCTTCTCTTAGCCTGTTTTCAATTAGCATTTGACAAACATTTTTATGACTGCCTGGAAGAAGAAAGCAAACAGACAACAATAACAAAATCACAACTGATATTTGCAAATCAGCTCTGTGCCTGGGCACGTCTTCACCACATGGGCTTACATTGAACCCATGGGTCAATCTGAGGGGGAAGGGCAGAGTTTTCATGGTCATTAAATGATCATGTATCTTGTCATGAACATGCAGCCAGAGTCATAAGAAAGTTGGTTCTATTCACATGTTTGCTTTTGCTTCTGTTTCGTTGGAGGCGTTCTGAGTGAGAAGATGACGACATGGAACTGCTGGTCCCTCAAAGTCTCCTTTTGCACAAACACATTATTTTCTTCATTTTCTTTACTTCATTGTACACTATGTATTTATTTTTATTTAAAGTCTTTTTCTAGTTAATCCAGTATCTGTGCTTCCTAAGAGATCATTTCTACCCACTAATTTCCCTCTCCCCTTTTGAGTGGGTAAGATTTTCCTGTTGCTTTGTATGCTTTGTAATTTTTGTCATTATTGGAAATGGAATGTTTCTGAATTAAATTGTGGCAAGTCTGGAAATATAAGATTATTCTTTTCACCTAGGACTGTCTATTCTTAATTATTTAAGGCTGTCATCATTCTGTTCACTGGCTTTCCCAATATTTTATGTAAAGACTATACTTATTGACCCATATGGTGACTGAAGTCTTTATTTTAGTTTGCATTCCGGTGGCATTCTGTAGAGATTTCCTTGAGTGTCAAGACTGGAGCCACTCCTTTTTCACTGTTTGCACATCTGTTTCCATGAAGGCTTCACCTTCAGCATGCATTGAACGCCTTGAGGTCAGCAATGTGAAAATTTAATACCTTCTCAGGTCCTTTCTGGTAATATTTCTGTCCTAGTCTTGAACTTGGCTTTCTAAATTGTCCGATATACACAGCTGCTTTTATATGCCCCAACTTATCAAAGAAACTTCAGGCTAGGTTCCATATCTCAGGATTTAAGATGGCTTATTCTGTGTCTCAATCATAATCTTTCGCTCCAGTTGGCTATGGAGTTCCCATTCACTTGTGATACTTTTAAGCAATGCAAGCTACTTTCCCACACTCTCTGAAGTCCAAGTTAGGCAAATGAGAGATGAGTGCATGATGTCAGTCTATTTGGTAGATCTCAATAGACAGATTGAAAGCGGTAAACACATAATTTGGGAATATTATCTGCTCTACTTCCTCCAAATCAGAAACCAGGATATCACACTAAGAACATGGTTCTGTATTTTCAAGACTGCCATCAATCGGAGAAGGGTATGGGGTAATGGCAGGTAAAAGAGTCACAGAGTTGTACGATTTTAAAGTTCATTTTATTTTGATTCAGTATTTGTTTGATTACTAAATCTTAGACTGTTTTCCAAACTTCTAATAAAGTAGGTTCAAAAGATTTCTAAAGTCCCCCGCCCAGCAAGCCACTGGAGAGGGATGGGTGTTTAGAGCTACCTGCCAGTGATTATGTTGTTCTCTAGTTTTATTTATTTATTGTTTTAAATAAAAGTTTTTACATGCTATGAAGTCATGTTTCAGCAAAATTTTTGAGCATCATAAACTTCAGCTATCATCAGGAGAAATGAAAATAGCCTGTTATAGTACAATCTTGTGTACTAGACAGACTCCCATCTCTCATCTACAAAGTCCCCAAATTGATTCACTAAAAGGATCAAAGTACCATAAACACCTCTGCAGCAGAAGCAGATTTTTGATGTATTGGATTATTGGATATATTTTGCTACTTGCTCCACAAATGCACAGCTTTACTCATAGAACTTTATTTTGGACCATCCTCTTATTCAACAATGAGTATCAGCCTACCAGTTCATATTAGATTGCTTGATGATTTAGACCAGTGGTTCTCAATCTTCCTAATGCCACAACCCTTTAATCCAGTTCCTCATGTTGTGGTGACCCCAACCATAAAATTATTTCCATTGCTACTTAATTGCTATAATTTTGCTACTGTTATGAATTATAATGTAAATATCTGTATGCGGGGTACAAATTGAACATAATGAAAGTAGAGTGATTAATCACAAAATAATATGTAAGCTGAGCCTGGTGGCACAGTGGTTGCGTGCAGGCCTGCTGCCCACAGGGTTCAAATCCAGGAGCAGTTCTCCAGGAACAGCTCTCCAGGAGCAAGGCTGGACTTCCTACTCTCACCAGAGCAGTGATGCAGGGGGAAAAAAGGAAAAAAAACAAAACAATATGTAACTACATATTGTGAAATGTTTACTTTTAAGTACAAATAAATGAAATGTTGTCTCAAAGCATGGTGTAGCATGGATAACAGTCTTAATATAGCAACAGTAAACTACATTGCTACATTTTGTGACAGTGTGCGTAAAAAGCCAATGTCTTTGCAAAGGTAGAGATAACTTCTTTCTCCCCAGATCAGAAATACAAGGGGAAGTCTTTGTAAGCGTACAATGAAGATCATCTACTTCTGTATTTAGACTTGATAACCAACAAACTGGAAAATCCTGTTTCACAAAGAAATGGAGGAGGAAGGCACAACACAGTCTCAGACAGAATGAGATGACTGCAAACACTTGATCAAGAATTTTGTAACTGGTATTGTAGAGAAATCAGTTATTGCTGCATCACTGTCAATAAGCTCAATGAACTTCTCTTGTGCCGGAACCTCTTTAACTTTGACTTTGAATGGGATTCTGGCAAATGCAAATGGGGAGTCAGATAGATTTGGAAAGTATGAGGAAATTTCATCTGCAAGTGTGTGCGTGTTCTTTCATAGAAATTATCATTGTGATTCTTTTGTCTGATTCAATGTCATGTTCCATGTAAATTTTGTTTTCATCCTTTTATTTTTTTGCCAAAGCTTAAGTTTTATTTAAAGTGATCACATCTCTTCAGACAAATCGAGGCATGCTGCATTTGGTCCTTGCAGTGATCAATTTAACTCATTCAAGATGACAAAAATATCAACCGAGTAAGCTATTTTCTGCAGTTCACGTTTATGCTTCAAACTTCAGTCTCGATTTTTGATTAAAAAACATTTTGAGTTCATCATGAAGCTCAAAAACACATTTTAAAACTTTTCCTCTAGACAACCATCTTAGTTCAGTGTGAAAAAGCAGGGCATTATTTGAGGCATCCAACTTGTTGCACAATTGTGAAAACAGTCAACTGTTTAAAATCCTCACCTTTACAAAACTGAAAGAACTTAGGATGCTTTTCATTACTTCTTGTAACTCTTCTGGCTGCATCTTCATTGCCAATATTTGCCAATGAATTATACAGTAAGTCCCGATGACTTTTGAAGATTCATTCAATAACAAACATCAAAATTCAGATCGACATCCTAGCATACCTGAAGCACCATCTGTGCAAACACCACAAACATTTTCCCAAGAGATCTTATGCTCTTTCAGAAATGAACCAACTGTGTCAAATATATCACATTCAGTAGTTGTCATTTCAAGTGGTTTGCAAAAAGGAACCTCATCTTTAAGGTCACCATCACTAATATACCTCACATCATTGTAAACAATGTCTGCAGATTCATTAAGCTGAATAAAAAATATTGGAAGTGGAGCATAATTAATTTCCTGGATTTTCTGATCAAGCATATCAGCAGACATGTCATCTATTCTTCTGTGGATAATGTCATTAGATAAGGAAGTTACACTCAATTTCATAACAGATTCATCTATGGTCATAACTCAAACAATGTCTTTGACTGCTGGTAACAGTAAATCCTTAGCAATGGTGTGAAGTTTCATAACCCTAATGATTCTGAGTGCCACCAAATATGAAGCTTCAAGCTGCTATGCTTTGTGGTATTTGCCACCAGTGTCAAGACTGACTTTCTTGAGTCCATCATTTTTGTTTCTAAAATTGTTGGTAACCTTGCCAAAAAAGCTCAAATGCTTGCTATCAAAATGGTATATTAGTTTTTTCAACTATATAGATTTTTCTGGTAGAACTTCACAACAAATAACACATTGTGGTTTCTCAATTCTGGTAAAAAATTATCACTATATGTTCTTTTCTTAACATTCTTCTCTACATGATCAATTGTCATGGGATTGTTTGTTAATAAAAATAATATATAACCATATCTTTAATAATACAAAAGATGACACATGACATAGTTCAATCAATACAGTTCATTAAAGTTTCTTATGATTTATCATTCTGTGTTTTTTTACATTCCTGTTACTGCCACAAGGGGGCAGTATTCACATCAACCACAGCTGAATATAAAAAGACCAAAAGATCAATCAGCATCCAGATTAACTTCCCATGATTATATATATGATTATATAATATATATATAGTTTGCAGTAGTTGATGATTTTATAGTACATTATTTTAATTTACCCAGTAATTATAAGTCATGGTGTGTCTTTTTACCTTTAATACTGTTGCTTTCAACACAATAGGTGCTTTTATCAGATTAGCTTCTTTTAACATAGCAGCTGCTTTCTACACAGTAGCTGCTTTCTACACATGTGTGACATAAGAACATTGTGGTGCCCACCTTGTCACATACACCTGTACTTGTGCAGGGTGTATGTGATGGGGTTAGCGTGATGATGTCATCATGCCGGATACTTGTATGTGGGCGTATCTGCATGTGGGTGGACTTCCCTGGAGATGAATAGAGGAGTGGTATCCCAGTTCCTAAGACCATTAGAAGTATGTATTTTCCGATGGTCTTAGATAACCCTGTGAAAGGGTCATTGGACCCTCAAAGGGGTGGAGACTCACAGGTTGTGAAGCGCTGATCTAGACTGTGAGCATGCTCCAATGCAAATCAGGTAGCAGTATCCAAATGTTATCCTCATATCAGCCTCCTCCATCCCCATAATGACTGGGATAGGTGGTTGCTTTACAGCCCAGATCTTCTGACTGGCTGGTAGTGAGGTCTGAGAATTGAGTGGCTAATCCAGTGTTCTACACACTTATAGAGCTATCTTATACACGGCGTTGTGAAGCAAGCCTCCTTAATTGAGTGAAGTGGAGAACAGAAGGGGGTGAACGTGCCTTTCTGTCCCATATTTACTTGCCAAGTAAGGCAAACAAAGTAAAGAAGAGCTAGGTTGGTGGTTTATTATACAATCCTCTCTACTTTTATGAATGTTTGAGATGTTTTATAATAAAATAATAAAGTAGGAGAAATGGCAGCTTCTTCATTATATCACTCCATCGCTTAAAGAAAAGGGATCTCTCTCACACAGATGTTTTCTACCGCTTCCTGGTCAACTCTTTTGAACTGTTTCACAATTGTATGTAAGATTAAAAATGCATAGTGATACAATGACTGGGTTTTACATTTGAAGTAAAGCACTTGAAGTGTGTCCTTTTCAAGGAGAGAAAAGCAGGGTATCCTGCACCTAAAAGGATATAGTGGACTGTAAAGCAAGGGACAGGGAAGAAAGAAACTGAAAACCTCAGACACACATTTAATTGACTTCGTGGTTTAGCAACAGCACTGTCTCATAGGTATTTTTGCTTGTGACTCTGTGCATCCCGAGATCCGGATGCATCCAGGATCTTGCAATGCTGCTTCATTTCAGCAACAATTATCTTGGGCATCTGAGACAAAGTCCCTCACTGACTTTTGACCTCTGCCCTCTTAATAATATTAGACCATAAAGTTGCTTAGCACAGAAGAGTTGCCATGACAACAACATCCATATCTCTGTGCGAGTGCCAGCACGGAGACCTGAGGGTTGGGGCACATGGCAAAAAGGACAGCTTGCGAGGAACAATGGAGGGAGCCGACTGCAGATTCTTTTCATGCCTAATTACCCATGAGCACATGGCACAATGGCTTATTTAACTCTGCCTTGGCTCAGAATGGAGACAGGGTCTCATTCCAGTTGGAAAGGATTTCAGCTTTGGCCCTTGTCTCCATTTGAGGGAGGGCCATGAGGAGAAGGGAAGAAAGTGATTTATTGAAATACACAGACCTTTTCTCCTTGATTATTTTGCATTTGGCCATGTTTCCTTTTTAAGAAGCTAATTATCCCGAGTCAGAAAAATTGTTCCACCTCAAGTTTAGCCATGAGCTAAAAGCTGACAACCAATATGATGAGTAGCTGCTTCCCATGCCTAGCTAGCTAAGCAGTAGAATTTTTTTCTCTCCCAGAACTGACTCAGCCAGTCAGAAGACAGAATAGCTTATTAAGTCCTCAGGATACAACCCAAACCAAACTCCTTGCCATGAAGTTGCTTCTGACTCATAGAGGCCCAATGTAGCAGTCATGTGCTTATGTTAATTTTATGATTGAAATATAGGGGTGGAGTCTAGTCTGTTAATCTGGAGACAGCCATTGAGTAGCCAATGAGGCCTCTATGTGGGTATGGCTTTCTCCTAAGACTTCTGGGAAATCTCGCAATATTTCCCTCGTGAAGATAAGAAGATATCTTCCCCAGTTGTTGTAAGTTAGTCTGGAGAGACAATTAATCCCAGACAACACAGGATGGCAGCATCTGAGAGGCTGGAGTAGCCGGAGGAGAGACCACATGGCTTTGCCCTGATGGAGCTGGACGTCTGAGGCTGGGACAGCCACATGGAGGCCACTCCCAGCGATGAGTTGCTTCTGCCACCACGGGATGCTGTTGATGGACCCTGAGCCCTGGAAGCAAGGAGATGTGGGGAGACCCCTGTCAGTTCTGGGACTCTGCACCCACTGACCTGTGGCTTCGTAAGTCGGAAGGAGACTTTATGGACTGATTTCGGGTATATGGGTTATTATCAGACTTGTGACTTTGAGCTGGACTGGGCTGGGATGTTTCCTCAATGTCCTGTTCCTCTTGAATATAAACCCATTCCTTATATCCATATGCATATCTTTGAAATTTGTTCCTCTAGTCTACCCAGACTAACATACCCAATAAGACAAAGTAGAATTGTCCCTGTGAGTTTCTCAGACTGGAACTCTTTAAGGGAGTAGAAAGCTCTGTCTTTCCCCCAGAGATGTGGCTGGGGGTTTTGAACTGCTGATCTTGCAGATCACAGACCAACTCATACCCATTATGCTATAAGAGTCTCATAATGTAACCTTCGTCACTACCTTCTCACTTTTCCATGAACCTTATCTAGAATAGAAATCTGACCTAATCCTATGGAATTTTTCAGGTCATAGAGAATCAGTCTTGCCAGGATCAGGCTTTAAGGTGAATCCAATCAAAAGAAATCTAGAGAATAGAGCCAAAGAGACTCTCCATTTTGAGCAGCTAGCATGCCTCAAAGTGGTCTCAATGCAGTGAGCTCACAACAAACCAAGCCTTTGGTCATAAAAGATGGAGGAACAGAAAGCATTCAGACTATTGGCTTAAAGTAAAGTGAGGATCAATGGTTTTCAGAAACATAAACTAAATATTCTCTACTGAGTGCTCTATCATAGTTGTCAGATGCATGGAACAAGACATATAAGAATACTATCAGATCATTTTAATGAACAAGATAAGATTATAGTCAAATGAACATGCTGTAGGGTGGTCACCAAAAGAGCCCAAATTGCCCAGTCACTATTGTCAGATCACAGAAACCAGGTGGTTTTGAAAGATTTTTAGTTTTATTTTCATGTGCAAGGGAAGGGAGAAAGAGGGGAATCCTTCCTCCAAATGTCTGTCTCCCCCTTCCTTTATTCTCACACGATACATATTCTGGAGTGAAACCATTCTCTCAGGCAGATTGAAATCTTGTAGTGACAGGCACAGCGTGAGGTGGGGAGGGGGGTTGCTTTAACAGAGATCTTGAACAAAAAAACAGGCCAGTATTCACATCCTGACCCTTAGTGAGGGGAAGAAGGCAGACTGGACACAATCTCAGGACAGTCTTTAAGACAAGATAGAGAAGTTTAGCACAGGGTCACAGCTATGGAGGATTGTTAGCTAAACAAAGAATATTATTCTTCTAACTACATTATATTTCCATCATAAAATCATAACAGATGGACTCATCAGGTCACCTTCTATCATCCCTCATGCTTCATCTTACTTTCTCCAATTGCTGAGATTCCTTTATGATAGATCTCTTTATGATTCATGGTTGATGATCACAAGGAACTCAGTAGGAACTCAATTCATGTGAGAATTTGTAGTGGATCTTGTTCCTCATTGTCGTACCTTTCAAGAACTGGTAATTTGAGTTCATATACAATTCTTCCCTCTGATTATAGTTTATACTATTAATAATCTCCTGAGACATTGACTGGTGTGCTACTTCTTTGTGGACTTGACTGCCTCTTCACTTGTCTGCTTGTCTTTGGACAATCCCTTAAGACCCAAGACACTCCTTTCCTGGCCACACTTTGTCATACGCTTACATCTTCTGTGATGAATCCACAAGGGGTTATTAAACAGAGTCACATCATAATCATAAGAATAAATTGTTCTTAGGTTAGGGTTTCAGACTCACTTTAGATGCAGCTTTATTACCTAAAGAAATAATGTAAATAAATCTCTATGGAACATTTGATATTCTTAAGAACAATATTAACTTGGTATAGAATCTAAATGCCTTAAAGCTTTTTACAGTAAAAATACATGGAAGTTCAACTGCTCAGATTTGAAACAAACGGCAAAACGCTGTTCAATAAAATAACAAAGAAAAGGTAAAACTGGAGATCCGCCCCGCAGACCGGCAGCCTCCGGGTGACTCGGGGCGTTCTCCACCGTCCCACAGAAATGGTCTAGAAATGGGAACCTGCTCGAAGCGCTGATGGTCCCACAGGGGAAGCTCATGGACCCCGGGTCCCTGCCGCCCCCGACTCCGAAGACCTCTTCCAGGATCTCAGCCACTTCCAGGAGACGTGGCTCTCCGAAGCTCAGGTACCAGACAGAGATGAGCAGTTGGTTCCCGATTTACATTCAGAAAACTTGACTTTCCACAGCGTCCCCCACCAGGATCAAGAAGGAGCCCCAGAAGCCTCACACAAAGCCCGGCCTGTCCTGCAGCAGGAAGCCGCCGCTCCCCTACCGCCATGGTGAACAGTGCCTTTACTCCAGTGCCTATGACCCCTCCAGACAAATCGCCATCAAGTCCCCCACCCCCAGTGGCCCCGGACAGTCGCCCCTGCAACCCTTTCCCTGGACAGAAGATGAGAGTTTCCTAAGGCCTTATGGCTCTCCCCAGCACCCCACTGCTGGCCATGGGTACCTCGGGGAGCACAGCTCCATCTCTCAGCAGCCTCCTTCACACCCTCCCTCCCCGGGAACCCCTCACAGCCCCCTACCCACACCAGCTATCAGAGTCCTGCCTGCCCTACCCTCAGCAGAGCTTCAAGCAGGAGTACCACGACCCTCTGTGTGAGCAGGCGTTCCATCCGGCAGTGGGCCCCGGTGGGGTCAATGGGCACAGGTACCCAGGGGCAGTGTGGTGCTCAAACAAGAACAACTGGACTTCGCCTACGGCTCAGATGTCCCTGGGTATGCATCAATGCACCTTCACACAGGGGGCTTCTTTGAGCTCTCCCCAGGGGACGGGACCATGGGTTATGGCTATGAGAAGCCTCTCTGGCCTTTCCCAGATGATGTCTGCATCGTCCCTGAGAAATCTGAAGGAGACATCAAGCAGGAAGGGATCGGCGCGATCCGAGAGGGGCCACCCTATCAGCACCGATCCGAGAGGGGCCACCCTATCAGCACCGTGGCGCCCTGCAGCTGTGGCAGTTTCTGGTGGCCCTGCTGGAAGACCCCGCCAATGCCCACTTCATCGCCTAGACTGGACGGGGAATGGAGTTCAAACTGATGGAGCCGGAGGAGGTGGCCCGGCTTTCGGGCATCCAGAAGAACCGGCCGGCCATGAATTATGACAAGCTGAGCCGCTCACTCCGATACTATTAGGAGAAAGGCATCGTGCAGAAGGTGGCCGGCAAGCATTATGTGTACAAGTTCATGTGTGAGCCCAAGGCCCCCTACTCCCTGGCCTTCCCGGACAACCAGCGCCCGGCTCTCAAAGCCGAGACTGACCGGCTCTCAAGGCCAGTAAGTGAGGAGGACACCGTTCCCCTGTCCCACTTGGACGAGAGCCCCGCCTACCTCCTTGAGCTGCCTGGGCCTGGACAACCCTGTGGCCCCAAGGTTGGTTACTCTTACTAGCTGGGCCCCCACCCCTCACCCCGCTATCCGTGGGTACTGTCCCGTGTACATAGAGATGAATTTGGCCTTGGGGAAACCCTGCCAAAATCCACGGATGTCTCTAGGGCAGATTC
The DNA here is from genome assembly GCA_004026705.1 of Nesogale talazaci. Taxonomy (NCBI): domain Eukaryota; kingdom Metazoa; phylum Chordata; class Mammalia; order Afrosoricida; family Tenrecidae; genus Nesogale; species Nesogale talazaci. The sequence goes on from PVJH01003149.1 coordinate 135,788, forward strand.
CCAGCGTCCCCTGGGCTACCCATAACCAGAGCCACAGGAGGAAACGATGTGGAGAAGTTCAGAAGTCCCCTGGGGGTTTTCACCTCTACCCCAAGGGAGGTCAGTTCCCCCACCCAACTCCACCACAGTTTATCCCAGCCTGGGGGATGCTACATTTGAGTTTCTCAGACCTCCTGTCATGGGGCAACCCTTGAAGCCTGCAATCAGTCCCCCTTCAAGCTATGGCTCTGGAGGGTCCCAGCTGTCAAGTTCTTGGTGCTGCCCATAGGAGGCAAGGGAGGCTTCAGATGGAACCTGGAGTGGTGGGGGCTGGGAGCTTGGGTCCTTCCCCTGGGCCGAGGCCTGAGATCGCCCTCCACCACATCTGCCAGGCCCTAATAAAGGCCCCTGTTTCTCCTGTGGGGCAAAATAAAAGAAAAGGTAAAACTATTTGTCATTGGAGTGGAGAAATGTCACAGACACAAAGAAAATATGAAAGTGTCAAATGTGTTGTAGTCTCAAGTTGTCACTCTCAAGGTGAAGTCTCAAGCCTAAGGGATTTGAACCAGATTCCAATGACTCCAAAGTCCAAAGCTGCGGAGGGTTGTTTTCTGCTGCTTCTCACACTACGCAGTGTTTCAGCTCAAGGTCTGCAGGAGTAGTCCAGCTTCTTTCTGCCTGCATCAGGTCTGCTGGAGGCAAAGTCCAGTTCACTCAGAGAGGCTCTCAAAACGAGTCTCTTTGATACAGCCAGTGAAAAGAGGTATTAACCCAAAAAAATGAATTCCAAGATGCAGGTAGCCTATATCACGAAAAGGCAGGGAATAAATTTTGTGAGAAATGTACATTTGGTAACATTATACAGGGCAAATTCTGTCACTAGCGTCCTATGCCAAGGGTGCTAGTCTGGGTGGACTATGAGACAAGTTCATCGACACTCATCTGTGTATAAAAAAAGATCTTGCTATAAAGGAGCAATTGTATATTAAGAAACATCTAAGTCCAGTCCAGATCAATCCAACGTTAGCCCATATGTCCAACACTAGTCCATAAATTCCTCTTTAGACTCATGCAGCCATGCAATAATGCTGACTGCAGGAAGATCACAGGCCAGCAAGTGGAAAGTCTTATAGCTCCAGTGGCGGTAGAAGGGTCTCAGTTTGGCATCCATCTCCCAGTGGTTCTCCAGCCCCAGGGCTCTGGTTCCATGAGAGTGTGTCTTCATAGTGCTTGTCAATGGGAATGTCCCACAGAGAGATGAAGCAGAGAGAATATCTGGTTTGCAGTGAGCCATTTATCTCCTTCAAGTCTCCAGATGAGGTCATCGCGCTGTGTACGGACTGACAGGCTAGACTTGACCCCTTCACAAGTTGACGAATTATGTAAATGCTACCCCAACCAAGTTAAGCATTTCTCTAGTTCAGTGGTTCTCAACCTTCCTAATGCCATGATATAGTTCTTCATGTTGTGGTGACCCTCCCCCCGCCAACCATAAAATTATTTTGGTTGCTACTTCATAACTGTAACTTTGCTACTGTTCTGAATCATAATGTAAATATCTAATATGCAGGATGTGTTTTTGTTGTTACAAAATCATCACAATTTTAAAGCATAGTGATTAATCACAAAACAATGTGTAATTATATATTATGAAACATCTATTTCTAATGACAAAGAAATGAAATTTTGTATTGAAACCTGATGTAACGTAGGTAACAGTCTTCACACAGGGTACTCTTAAATGGGCATATCTGCATGTGGGAAGCTCCACCTCAGGACAGAGGAGCGATATCTTGGTTTTGGAAATATGTGCTTTCTGAAGTTCTTAGGTGACCCCTGTGAAAAGGTCATTTAATCCCCAGAGAGGTCTTGACCCACAGGTTGAGAACCACTGATCTAGAAGCTGATTGCTTCTTGAGTTAGCACTCTCTTCAGAACTGGAGTTAATCCTTTCCTTTCGGGTTATAGATTTCTGCACTGGCACTTAGATGAAAATTTGCTGAGACTGTCGTGAAGCCCTCTGAAACACAAATATGGAAGTGACAGGTGGGGCAGAAACACAAGACAAACATCTTACAATGTTGCTTGAGAGACTACATTAGAGGACTGCCCTAAACTCTAATTACTAGTTTTATTTTCCTTTCCTGGAGTCTGTTTCTTCAAACCACCTGAAACGTTCAATGGGCACAATGTTCCCAGCAAAATCCTCTACTGGTTTCAGGTGCCTATTTTTGGTATGTTTTTTAAGAGTCAAAGAACAACTTAAAATAAAACATCATAGAGCAAATGATTCACACATGGATTATTTTAACTCCTAAGGAAGTCAAACACAAAGTAGAAATATTAACTGTATTAAACTAAATGTTTGGAAAGAGAACAGTAAGTATTACAAAGTATGTTTCTATATGCAAACAGCACTAATAGCAGCTACCACCCATAAAGTTTTAGGTTCTGTATGAGCAAATAACTTAACAGGAAATTTCACTGTTAATCTATTTCACAACCTAGATTTACCAGCTTCTCTACCATTATTTTATGAATAAAGATCCTAATCTACCAATAAAAACTTGCAATCTTACAACCATGATATTTTACACTTACAAGTCAATCAATCTGAGAGAAGTAAGAAAAAAGTTACTTATATACAGAGGACACCTTTAAAATATGCACAGTAATTCAATATATAGGAGGTAAGAAACATTCCGTCTAGTTAGAACAGCATACCCAACATTCACAATATTTTAGCAGTCTTCCTTGTGTCTTAATGACTTCATGAGTGGACTAGTTTCCAAGTGTTCTCCAGGCCAAGCTACAGAAATTCTGGAGTATCAGCTCTTTCTGAGACCATTTGGCTTGATGAATCTAATGCACATGTACCTGGAAACCAGATCCTCCAAAGAAAGAGTTAGACTTCCAAACTAGTGATAAAAACTTTTTCTTTGTGGTCTGAAATTCAACTATTTTTAATAATGTTAATTAACCATTCAATCAGACAGGAAAGTTTTAGTAATATTTAATAATGAATTCTTCAGCCATTGTTCCTACTCCTTGTATTTCTTGTAATCACACTTTATAGTTAGGTGAAATGCACACACTATTTAGTATATGTGCATATACTGTGTAGTCTCATAGCAAATATTTATTAACTTTGCTGTAATATTAGTAAGTCACTTAAAAGAGTTTAAAGTTATATATGCACATACACACAGATGAAATGCAGTTCAATTGATTTTAACTTTTTCTTTCTATGCAAATTTAGCTTCCTTCAAATTTCTACATTTTGACAAAGTAAATTTTGTTATTAAAATGATTTTAAATCACAGAATAACTTGTAGGATATAACAGAGACCACTTGCCAAGATTTCTGAGGTCTCATTTCAATCTACCTGCCTCCCTGGCCCTTAATTGTTCTCCTAAATGGAAAAAGTGAGATGAAACTGTACTATCTTGAAGGAGAAAAGTCTCAGTCTACTTTTAAAAGAAAGCTTAGCTTGACCACTGGTGCTTTAAACAGAAGTTCTTTCTCAAGAAGCAAAACTTAGTCTCTCAAGAATTAAACTTCCAATAGCAGGAGAGAAATATTTCTAAAATAGTTATGCCACAGGTGGGTGGCACAAATCTAGATGGTCAAATGAATAATCCTGTTTCACAATAGATGGCTAATATTAAACTAGCCTCAGACAGAAGGTCTCTCACACATGGCTCAATCATTGAAGAACTGACAGCCATAGAGCCCAGATAAAAAATTCCTCCATGATAGCTGTAAGTTAGTCCACCAAGAAACTAGAATTATCAACTTATTTCAGTACTCAGAATGACAAAGAGATTGCCCAGGGCACAGATGAGACATCCCACTTTCAGCCCTACAGGGGTTACACAGACAAGATTTCTCAGATTACCATGGCACAGACGAGATCTCTCAGATTCAGTCCCACCAGGGCTGACATAGACAGGTGAGATCTCTGAAACAGATTGCAATGGTACAGAGGGGATTTCCCAGATAGACCCCCAGTTGCAACAGATTTGGGACTTTTTCAGACACAGAAACCCACTTATCAACTACAGAGAGTGCACTTATTGAGAAGGGTGGTCAAACCAGACACTTAGAATATTGAATCCAGGGTGAAGGCAACTGGGACATGGAGGAGCAGCAGTCTGAAGAGTCCCCAAGGGTTGAGGGCCCATTGGCAATCACTGGAGGTATCCTGAGCTCCTCCTGTCCTTGGCCTCTCTAGTCCAGGAACTTTTACAGATCCCTTCCAGCATCAGGGAAATTTCCTCAACTGAGGATGCTCATCACACCAGAAGGCTCCCCCAGTTGTTCCTTTGTGGTCGCCAATATGCTGTAGAGTGGGTACCAGGAGGATCCTCATTGTCCTGTCACCATTGCCAGATTACATAAACAAGGTAGATGCGATATTCTAAGCTTTATTTTCATATGCATGGGAAAAGAGAATGGGGGAGTCTTCCTGCAAATCCCAGATTCCCTAGACTTCCTGTCCGTTTAAACACACACACACACACACACACGCATGCTGAAAAAAATATCCGTTCTTTCAGACAGACACAAATCATGAAATAACATGTACAAACTAGAGGAAAAAAGTTTTATTTGAACAAAATCTGGTGTTCCAAAGCTCTCATTTTTCAAGTACAATAACCCTTGAGGTGACAGGCCAGATATGTACATCCTGGGCCTTAGTGAGGGGAGGGAGGAAGCCTGGACACTATCTCAAGATACTCTGTGAGACAAGATAAAGAGATCTATCTCATGATCACAGTTATGGAGTATTTATAGCTAAGTTCCATCTAAACAAAGAATACAATTCTCCTAATTACATTATATTTTCATCATAAGATAATAGTGCATTGACCATCCAGTTCATCCCCTATTAAACCTGATAAAAGACCATGGTTTAACCATATGTTTGGAACCCTATCCCAGTTCTGACCCTTATCATCACTGTCTCAACATGATTTAATATTTATCATCTGATTCAAATAATCGCAGACTAGTGTGAGAAGCATTCCAATTTCTTTTATCCAAAAATAGTTACAGTTTTGAAAACTCATGGGACAGTTCTATCTTGGACTGTAGGATTGCCATGAGTCAGATGGACTTCCAGGGCTGGAAAACTACACCACAGACCATAGGCTCAAGTCCAAAAGTCTTAAAGTCCATCCATAAGAATTGGAGAGAAATATTTTGAGACAAAAAATGCCATCCAAAGCATCATTCATGGATAAAAGCATGGCAATTATCATTAAGGTTTTAGTCCATGCCTCATCTCCCCACACTGACTGAAAGACTGAGTCTCAACCCACTACAAGAAAAACATAGAAGCAACTACATCACTGACTAGAGGGATCAAACCCTTCATCATAATTGTGTTAGGTTGGATTGACTAGAGAAACAAAGACAGTGACACTCATATATGTGTAAGAGAGCCTTATATCAAGAAGTCATTATATACTGAGAAAATAACTCTGCTCAGTTCATCTAAGTCCCTAAGTCCGAGCGTAGTCTATAAATCCCTCTTAGACTCATACAGCTAAATGCAATGATGCCAAATGCAGTATGATCACAGGCTGATGGGTGCAAAGTCGTGTGGATACAAAGCCACTGGCTCTGGCAGCAATCAGGGTGAGCCAGTAGGAAGGTGGAGGCAGAAAGAGAGAAGGGGAGGTTCCAAAGACCTTGTTTATGAGAAGGTGGCACCATCAGGCTGGGTTCTGATGGACAGATTAGACTCCACCCCTATGTTTTTACTTAACTTCAAATTGTCATGAAATTAAGTAACTACCACAGTAATTCAACCCATGACTTTTACTCACAAATGTTGAAAAAAGGAACTCCAGACTCTCTAGTCACAGAAATAGAATGACATAAATTTGGAGTTGCTAAGGCCAGTGATACCTTCATGTCAGGGCCAGCTGGGGTCAGAAGAAGAGAGGGAAAAGTCCATCTGTGATTCTTAAAGAAAGACAGAAAACAAAACTAACTGGAGAGAAAAGAGGATGACTGAAAGAACAAGATAACACCTAGATTGAATCCAGAATCTCTGATTTCAATCCTGGTTTTCAAGGTGTCTCCCTCCTATTCTGGACTTTTAACAATATCTTCCCAACAATATTCCCACTTTAACTTTCTACCTGATGCAACAAATTGAAGTGAAGCAACTTCTCTGAATCACAAGCTTCTAACAGAGGATCATTACCAGGGTTAGAGTGTTCAAGTGGAATTTCTTAATCCAAGTCGTCTTTTTATATGACAATGTTTTAATTTTTATGTCCCCCATTTCTCCCTTCTACTTCCAAGTAATACAAAAATTATTTAGCTTGAATATTCATATTATCCAATGAATTATTCTAATTATATAGTTCTCATTTCTAATTTTACATATGCACTTGATTTTGTAATGGTAACCCTTATGCAATAAAACTGTTGATTGTTCATTTCAAACACCATTTTTTGTATCTTGAAATTTAAGAATGTGTCCTCTGAAACACAAGAAAGAACTAGGAGTCTAAGGGCTTATAGAGGTCTAAATACAGGTATGTACATATGTAAACACATTTACATATGATTATGGGAAAATAGTTCTATGTGCATATTATTATAGCTTTTGTATTACAGTACCACATGGACATCAGGCCTCCACTCAAGTACTCCCTCAGTGCAAGAATACTTGTTCTAATGAATTGGCTCTCCACAATACCTTTCTGACACGATTGCTGAAAACAAATTGCATAAGCAAATGTGGCAAAGAAAGCTGATGGTGTCCAGTTATCAAAAGATAGAGCATCTGGGGTCTTTAAGTTTTGAAGGTAAACAAGTGGCCATCTAGCTCAGAAGCAACAAAACCCTCATGGAAGAAGCACACCAGCTTGTGTGACCATGAGGGATGGGAGGGGTCAGGTATCAGGCACCAAAGAACAAAAACCATATCATTTTGAATGAGAGAGAATGCAGATTGTTGACCCAAAGCACACTTGTAGGCAATTAGACATGCCCTTACAGAAGATCGTGGTAAGGAGATGAGCCAGACAGTGTACAATATAGCAATGATGAGACACACAACTTTCCTTTAATTCTTAAATGTTTCCTCCCCACCTCTACCCCCACTATCATGGTCCCAATTCTACCCTCTAAATCTGGCTAGACCAGAGGATATACACTGGTACAGATAGGAGCTGGAAACATAGAGAATCCAGGACAGATGATCAGTGGTGAGAGTGGTGATACTGGGAGGGCAAAGTGGAAGGTGGGGTAGAAAGGGTGAACTGATTATAAGGATCTACATATAACGTCTTCTCTGGGGGATGGACAGCAGAAAAGTGGGTGAAGGGAGACATTGGACAGTGTAAGATATGACAAAATAATAACAATTTATAAATTATCAAGGGTTCATGAGGGAAGGGGGTGGGGAAAATGAGGAACTAATACCAAGAGCACAAGTAGGAAACAAATTTTTTGTGAATGATGAGGGCAACAAATGTACAAATGTGATTGACATGCAATGGATGGATTTTGAAAAGAGTTGCACGAGTTCCCCCCAAAAATGATTTTTTTAAAAAGAGAGAATGCTTCCTCTGAAGGAGCTCTGTTAGGACACTTGACACAAATCTGTGAGATTAGAGAATCAAGTTAGCTGAATTTGAAATTAAATAGGAGAAGCAAGGCACAGATCCAACTTTATTCCAGAACCTTTTTTGCCTATGGCCAAGAACACTGCAGGTCATAGCATCATATAACATGCATAATTGCAAAATCTTTTGATATCACCCTAACATTAGGTAAAGCTCAAATTAAGCCAGTTGTCTTGAAATTGATTCTGACTCGTGGAAACCGCATGAACATTGGGCTGGACTATGTTTCAGTTTTATATGCTGATGACCTTTTCGACCATGCCAGACCTTTCTTCTAAGGTGCCTTTAGATGTGCTAGGATGACTTTTCCCTTGAAGTTCATAAGTGGATAAGACAGGATTTTATATCAAGAATTATATATCAAAAATATGTCTCAATCCAGTATAATTCAAGTTCATGGTTCCAATGCTACACAGAACTCTCTTCAGACTCAAGCAACTGCCAAGGATGATAGAGAAAAGCCAGGCAGGATGCTTGGAAATCACAGGTTGGTAGGTGCATAGTCCTATAGACTTCAAGTCTGCAGCAATATGGTAGGACACCACAGATCCCAGGGTCAGCAAGGCACATGGAATGTCAGAGCCAGATGTTCAACCCCAAAGCTGATGGAGGCATTCAGAAAGGGTAAAAGAGCATGTTAGAGAAAAGTTCTCAATTTATCTTTTCTGAAAAGATCACACAGCCGAGGAGGCATGATCAGGTTGTGACAAGATATTAGATTATATTCCACCCTAGCTCCACACATGTACCATCAAGTTGACATAAAATTTTTCACATGGATTGAAACTTCCCATAGTAGACAAATACTTAACAATGCAGGGACTTCTGAATGAAAAGCAAGCTGGAACCAGAAAAATAAGGGTAATTTTACTTTTCAGACATATTTTCATAAGTTCCTGCTTTTTGTTCTCTAAATTAGTTAATAATCACCACCCAACCTCACCTTTGTAAAAATCCAGTGATTGGGGAAACAGTATAGGAAAGTGAATCGGGGTTGATGCCCCTCCTCTCTCATTCCGGTTTATTATTGCTTGTGGCAGAGAGGCAGAGCCAAAGAGAGCTTTTCAGCCAAAAGGAGCAATCCTCAGGATGTTTCTAATGGCAAGAAACCACCACGAAGAAAGAATCCAAATCCAAAGAAAATTATAAAAAAACAACAGCAACAACAACAACAACTGACAATATAGTTGATACCTCCCAGTAAGTTTCAACTTACAGAAACCTTACAGGACAGAGCAGAACCACCATTGGATCACTACACACTATACTCTTTGTGGGAACACCTGCCATATTTTTCTCACAGAGTGGCCAGGTGGTTAGAACCACTAATCTTCCATTTAACAATAGTTTCTCTGGGGTTTCTTCCTAGCTAATGTTTTTCCAACTTACAGTGGCCCTGTATACAATGGAAAGAAACACAGCTCAGTCCTGCCCTATCTTCATAATTGTTGGTATTTCAGCCCACTGTTGTAGCTATTGAGTCATCCACTCTTTGAGGGTCTTCCTCTTTTTCTTTGATCGTCTACTTTACTAAGCATGATGTCCTTATCTAGGGACTCGTCTTTGCTGATGACATTTTCTAAGTATGTGACATGAAATGTCTGCATTACTTTGCATTTAACATCAGTCTGGCTTTACTTCCTCCAAGGTAGAATTGCCTGTTCTTTTGACAGTCCAGGCTGCTATTCACAAACTGTACAGAGCAGTTCTGCTCTGTTCTGTAAGGTCTCTATGGGTTGGAACTGAGTTGTTGACAGTTAGGATGGAGTGAAAATCTTCTGCAAAATGTGTCTGCTTCTGTGTCAGTCCCAAGTGAACATGTTGGAAAAAGGGTAGGTAAATATACATTAAAAATTACAAATGTTTATTATGATTTAAAAAATTCAGAAGCCCAGAATGCATTCTACTCTACTATTTTCTTTGCTTTTTCAGAAGAAAACACAGTTACTAGTAAAAACTAGTAGAATTTTTAAAGTGTTTTCACCTAGCAAAGGACAGGGGTGCTTTTACCTCAATGTCTGATCTGATGAGAAAGAATAGTGTTTATTTAAAACATAAAAACACATCTTTTGCTGGAACACAGTGAAAATGAAGCAGTAACAATATAGTCTAAACTCCAGACTCCATTTCTGAAACATTTACATAGATCTTTCTGTTATGATGTGATTATGTTGAAGTCTGTATAAGTAGTGAGTCCCAAGGCATAAGCAATTCCAATGTGAAGTCCATATTTCAGGGGGTGGGGACTGGAAAAGAACATTCTACAAAATTCACCAACTGCTGTTTCCAAAAAGTAAACTTGCCATGAACAATAAATCTTGGCATTAAACAGATGCTATCCTCACTATGGCAAATGGCTTCCATGTGAGGCAAATGAGAACTCGGCAAAGCTATTGGAGCACTCACAGATCATGTGTCATCTTGCCTGCGTCAGCACTGTACCTACTCATCATGATAGATGGCTGGTCAATTTCTTTTGCAATCACTCTTGGATAAATATCAAAATTCTGTCCTTGAAGGTCTGCTAGTCCTTTCTTATTTGTCTTGTGCTTTCTGGAACAATGGGATATTTCTACTTGTTCTGTATTCTAAATACAGCAAATATTTAATATTTAATTTTTAGCAACAGAAGGTAGTATATCTCAAAAAGCATATTTCTGGGAAAGATAGATTCTACAATAAAGATAAATGTTAACATTCTCTCCAAATCCAAGCACATCTCAAAGTTTAGTAGATTTTTCGTGTGCGTTTCTTTTACAATCAGTCAAGAAAGAATGTTGGCTCCATTTCCTCTTACATATTTCTTGCTGCCATTCTCTTTCTCTTTCATTCTGATCTTTCTAGTCTGAAATAACTCTCTATCTGATGTATACATGAATGCTGCATCCTTCCCTTTGGTCTTCCAGTTTGTCAACCTCCCCCAATGTCCATCCTGCATTTATATGCCACCCTGTTATTTGTCATGGAGTTGACTCTGACACTTGGTGGCTGCATGAGTATAAGAGTAGAAATACATTCTATGGAGTTCCAATGGCTGGTTTTTTAGAAGTAAACTGCCAAGTCTTTTTTCAACTTCCAATTTTTTTATCAACAATCATGTGTAAACTCTATGGATGGTTCAAACAGCTAATCACTCAGCTGCTAAACTAAACTTGGAAGTTCAAATTCAATAAGACACAGCTCAAACCCAATAATTCTGCTTCTGAAATATCAGTCATTGAACGCCCATGGATTCTCTCCTGAAACACATAGGGTCCTGGAGCAGGAATCAATTCCACAGCAACTGACTTTTTGCTGTTGTTGTTCTTATATGTCACCTTAAGCTTCTGAAAATCCTGTTTCTCCTCAGCACTCTTTTAGAAGAAAAGATACACATAAGAGAATATAAACAGGAGAACCAAAAGACAAAGTCAGAAGAAATCCTGAACCTAACAATATTCATAGAAGAAGCAGATGTGGATTAGCCACAGAAAGAATCTGCTTTTTGGAGTCACACAGGATATGAAGGAAGCAATATGGGGGTGGGGGGGGGGAGTTGAAATGAAAAAGGAGATAAAGAAGATGCACCAAAGGGAAATACAAGAGTTAAGGAACAAATACCAAAAGGAAATACAGGAGATAAAGGATGAGGTAACAAAGGCAATAACAACATTTAGCGATATCACTAACAGACCAGAAGAAGAGGAGAACCATACCAGTGATTTTTAAGGGCAACTAGACGTACTTCAACAAATGGGAAATACAGTCAAGCAAGTTAATCTAAAAACTGAAGAAAACCTAAGAGTCTAATGCTATGAAGAGGAACAACATTCAAATAATTGGATTACCAGAACAAGGCACAACCAAGAAGTCAGCTGCAAAAATAGTAAGGGAGTTCCTGGAAGAAAAATTCTCCAGCTTGATGAAGGAAAATCAAGCAACCATTCAGAAAGCAGAGAGGACACCAGCTAGACTGAATCTCAGGAATAGGTCACAAAGACACATAGGAATTATCTATCTAACTTTGAGGAAAAGGAAAAAAATCATAAAAGCAGTGAGGGGAAGAAAACAGTACTCCCTTACAAATGTACTCAGAGAAGAATACGCTCAGACCTATCAGTAGACACCATGAAGAAGAGATGAGAATGGAGAAACATCTTCAAAATGTTGAAAGAAAACAATACCAACCCAAGAATCTTCTATGTTGCCAAACTATCTATCAAGATAGATGAGTCTACTCAGAAAAGGAAGATCTCAAAGAATACGCTTAAAGAAATCCAATTCTACAAAAATCTCTTACTGACCCACTGTGTTCAGAAGAACAACATGCATTGAGCACAAATAGAAGGCCATCACATAGAGCAACTCCACCTAACATATAGGAAACAGCCCCCAAGATAACATTAACTCAACGTTGAAAAAATGGCAAGAATGAACACACACACACACACACACAAACACACACACACTGCAATGGCAAGAAAGAAGATAGATAAATACCAACCCAAAAATATTGACATGACAGAGTCCACAGTGGATATAATAACTCTGAATGTCAATGAACTGATCTCACTCACTAAAAGATGGAGACTCTTAGACAGACTTAGAAAACAACACATTGATCTTTTGCCTACAAGAGACACTTCTCAAAGAGACAAAAAATGTCTGAGAATTAAAGGCTGGCCAAAAATATACCAAGCAAATGGCAATTCAAAGAAGCGGGTTACAATCCTGATCTTTGGCAAAACTGATCTCAAGGTGCAAACCATAACAAGAAATAAGGAGAGGCAGATAGACTATTGACAAACCTAACCAAAGACAGGAAAGGACAAATATCAATAGCCAGAGTAAGGAATGAAATGGGGGAAATTAAAATAGACCCCAATGACATAAAGAAGTTCATTACTCAATACTTTGAAGGGCTGTACCCCAATGAATTTAACAACTTTATGTTAAATTCATCGACAAATACCTGGAAAAACAACCCTGCCATAGATTATCCCAGATGGACATCAAGAACCTCAGCAGACGAATAACAATAGAAGAAATAGATAACGTTTTCATGGGATTACCAACCAAAAATTCCTCCAGGCCAGAAGCTTCCAGGCTTCACAGAATAAGCATTCAGGGAAGAACTTACACCAATCCTACACAAACTCTTCCAGGGCATAGAAAAGGGACATCAAACTTCCAAACTCTATGAAACTAGTATAATGCTGATACCTAAATCTGGCAAAGATTCCACAAAATTTAGAACTAAACACTAATATCTCTAATGAACACTGAGGCAAACATCCTTAACAAAATATTGGCCAATAATATACAAAAGTATATAAAATGAATAATTCATTATGACCAAGTGAGATTCATTCCAGCAATGCACGAAATATCTGAAATCCATTAACATTATTCCCCACATTGACAAGAAAAAGTTAAGAACCACATGATAATATCAACAGACGCCAGAAGGATATTTGACAACACCCAACACTGATTTCTGTTTAAGAAACTCAAGAAAATCAGTATGGGAGGAAAGTTCCTCAATATAATATAAGCTATATATATAAAAAACCAATAGCCAATATAATAGTGAATGGAGAAAAAATTAAAAAAAATATCCACTGGAAAAGGGATCAGACAAGGCTACCCCTTGTCCCTTCTTTTATTCAACATTTTACTGGAAGTCCTCACTAACAACATAAGGCAAGGGAAAGATATTAGAGAAATTCATCTGGGGAAAGAAGAGGTAAAACTAACACTATTCACAGATGATATGATCTTATACATTGAAAACACTAAAA